>JAXIVJ010012707.1:0-39491 GCA_036785665.1 Chirona hameri | reverse complement strand
ATATATATATATATATATATATATATATATATATATATAATACAAAGAGGGCTTACTCTACAGGAAAAAATAAAATCGGATCTTTCAGATATATTGTAGCACCCTAACGAAGGGTGTTACAATATACGCGAAAGCTCCGCTTTTAATATTTTTATTGTGGAGTAAGTCCTCTTTGTATTTAATCTTCATCTGCGATCTCTACGTGCTTTGACCCTTCCGGTCTCACCAGAGACTCCTCTGACTTTCCAAGAATCTTGTGTGTCAAGGGGCCCATTCGGCCTGTTCAGAGGTCCTTCCGACCTGGCCAGTGGACTGCACTGGCTTGCTTTGTCGCCCTGCCGACATGCTCAGGGGGCGAGGGGCGGCGGATTGCGGGGGCGTAGGGTACCCAAAAATCCCCCCCCCCCCTCAAATGAAAATCCTGGGGAGGGGAAGGGAATATTGCCCCAGATTGAGCAGGCTAAAATTTGTGGGGGGTGGGGGGGAGGAGGGTGGGGGGGGGGGGGGGGGGGGGAGCAAAACTACCCTTTGCCCCAAGATTTTCGACTGGGGGGAATTTTGGGTACCCTGCCCCCACAATCCGCCGCCCCTGCTCAGGAGCCTCTCCGACCTGCCCAGGGGCCCTCCAGTCTGGCTAGGAACTCATCCGGCATGTTCAAGGGCTTTCCGACCGGCCCAGGGACCCTTTCGGTATAGGCAGGGGCCCCTCTGACTTGCCCAGGAGCCCCTCTGATCGGCCCAGCGACTCTTCTGGTCGACCTGCGCTGGCTGCCTTGTCGCCCTTGCCAACATGCTCAAGAGGCCCTCCGACCCGCCCTTGAGCCCCTCCGTGCTGGCCAGGGGCACATGTTCAGGGGCCCTTCTTACCCGCCCAGGGGTCCTTTCGGTCTGATCAGGGGCCCCTCTGATCTGCGCAGGGGCCCTTTTAACTTTCCAGGGGCCCTCTGGTCTCTCCAGGGTCCCTTTAACCTTCTAAGGGGCCCTTCCGACCTAGCAAGGGACTGCGCTGGCTGCTTTGTCGCCTTGAGACATGCTCCGAGGGCCCTCCGGCCTGCCCTGGGGCCCCTCCGTGCTGGCTAGGAGCTCATTCGGCATGTTCAGGGGCCCTTCTGACCCACCTAGGAGCCGTTTCGCTCTGGTCAGGGCCCCTCTGACCTGCACAGGGGCCCTCTTAACTTCCCAGGGGCCCTCTGGTATGTCCAGGGGCCCTCCAACCTGCTCAGGGGCCCTTATAACCTGGCAAAGGACTGCGCTGGCCGCTTTATCGCCCTGTCGACATGCTCAGGGGCCTCTCAACCTGCCCAGGGGCCCCTCTGTGCTGACTAGGGGCCCATTTGACGTGTTCAGGGGGCCCATTCGACGTGCTCATGGGTCCCTCTGACCCGCTCAGGGGCCCTTTCGGTCTTGCCAGGGGCCCCTCTGACATGCACAGGGCTCTTTTGAACGTCCAAGGGGCCCTCTGATCTTTCAGAGAGGGCCCTGGTGGCCCTAAAGGGCCTCTGAAGTCCGCTAAACTCTCTAAATACCACGCTTCGTGTAGTAAAGAGCCTATGATACCGCGCTTCGCGCGGTCTCGTCGGCCCTTTTCGGCGCGCACAGCGCGCCGAAAAGGGCCCTCGCGCGCCAAAAAGGGCCCTCCTGGCCTCTAGGGGGGGGGGGGGGGCGCCCCCGCCGCCCTCCCTTTGGCTACGTGCCTGCTCGGCGTCCAAGCATCAAGGTGGGTGACCTGGTGCGGATCAAGAAACCAGGTCACACGGGCAAGGACCGCTCCAAGTTCTCTGGACCTCTCCGAGTCACGCGACAGGTGGCGCCTGCAACGTTCCAGCTGGAGAACGGAGTCATCTGGAACGCTGCACACCTAGCCCGTCTCCCGCCTGACGTCAGCAGCCGGGACTCGAAGTCGCAGCAAGCCACGCTGCACGCTGACAGAGCAGTGCCGACCTCTCCGGCATCGTCAGTGCCGATGCGAGGTCAGCCGGCTGGACTGGCCCCGAGCTGCCTCCCGTCCACACCATCAAGGTCGTTGGTGGCGCCACCTACCAACGCCCAGTCGCTGGTAGCGCCACCTACCGGCGCCCAGTCGCCGCCGCCGCCATCAGCTGACTCCCGACCGCAGCCGCCTCGGCGACTGCCGTCGCCGCCTGCGGCCGCTCTGGGGGATCCTCCGTCGCCGCCGCCGCCGCTGCCCGGGACGTCTCCGCAGGAGCTGACGTCTCCGAGCGCTACAGGCGAGCGTACCTACGCGCGAGGAAAACGTGAGATCGGCCGCTCTACTCGCGGCAGGCGTATTTTCGCCCCATATAGATCGGACCTTTAAAGGAATAGTTCACCTTCAACATTAGTTTTAAACTGAGATAGCAGTTTTGTAGCCCGTGTTGGGAAACCCCTATCTGCAAGTTTTCTTGACTGAAAAGACTCTCCAGCCGAATATATTTGAGTTTTTGGCGAAGGAATGCGGTGCTGGCGAAAGAATGTTGTACTGGTTCTAGCCCGGGCAGAGGCTATACCATCAGCCAATCAGCTTGCAGCTGGTGCTAGCAAGAGATCGCCGGCCGCCGGTTGGCACATCTCTAATGCGAGTCTATCCTTACGCAACTACTTTCGAATCTGATTGGCTGAACCATTTTTTACATTCGCGTGACGCCAGGACTCTGACTCAGAGAGTATGCATATAGTTTTGATAAACAATAAAAATGTACGGCCTTCTGTCCTGAATCGGCGCGATATAAGGCCATTTTTGACAATCTAAAAAGAAATTGTATTACAAAATATAATCAAATCGTGTTGGGTACAAATTTCCAAGGTGAACTATTTCCTTTAAGGTTTCAAAGCGGTCGAAGTGCGAGTGTTTAACGTTTACGTTACTACGTTATTCCAGGTGTTCGTTTACTTTAACCCGCGAGTTACTGGGGTATATTTCATAACGCGACTTACTGGGGGTGGGGGGGGGGGGGGTATTTTTTGCCCCCCCTCTGATCTCCGGAACTACTGGACCGAATGTAAAAATTCAAACGGCATTCGATAGCCCTGGGAAATTTATCGAGGGAAACATAATATTGTTGACCTCATGGTCACTGATGATGTCACAGGTCAGGTCAAGTACAAAATGTTTGACCGTGTCAAAAGGTCTCGATGGATGGAGTTGTCGCGCAAAATTGCGATATTAAACGCATAAGCTGTCGATAAATCGGTATGATTCGTGTGTCTGACACTTCTAAGTACCTGTATAAGCTGTTTATGACCTAGGGTCAGGTCAAGGTCATCCGAGGTCATGAGGTCAAACTGCAGATTACGGTCATTAGGCGTTGTAACACATGTTTATGGGTTTTTTTTCGTCTAGAACGCGAAAAAGGACCTTAGAACATTGTTTGTTCCATATAAATAGAAGTAAAAAGTAAAAATGGAAATGCGTTTTTTATACATAGTAATGCTGTGAGAAGTGGTCGATTTGTGTAATTTAAAGGTCATAACACGGTCATTGATAAAGATATAGACTTTAAATTTGGTACACATTCACCGCATACGTCTCGATTACCTATATTCCGTTTTTTGGATAATTATGATTTTATCTTGAAAATGTTGTAAAAACAAAACTAAAATGTATTTGGATTTCTCAAAAAACTTAATTTAAAAAAACTTAAAAATCTTAGATAGCAGTTTGATAGCTCGGTCTATTGTTAGTTATTTGATTTCAAACAATTGAGTTTATCTCAATTATCGTACCTTTGACAGCGTTTTCCGAAAACCATTATTTTGCAACAAAAACCGAAGAACATGACGTCACTCTGACGTCATTCCCGGTTGACCTATCATAGCCTCATATTTTTCCGCTTGCCAACATGTGGAGAATTGATGTCAGAGAAGGTACTGCAAGTTTGGTGACGATACCGGTGTTCGTTTAGGAGTTATTGCAAAATAACGGGAGGGGGGGGGGCAAAAAATAGCCCCCCGCCCCAGTAACTCGCGGGTTAAGCAGCCAGTCGGGTTGCCTTAAAGGAAATAGTTCACCTTCAACATGGTATTTTGAACTGAAATAGCAGTTTTGTAGCCCGTGTTGAGAAATCCTTATCTGCAACTTTTCTTGGCTGAAAAGACTTTCCAGCCGAAGATATTTGACTTTTTGGCGAAGGAATGCGGCGCATATATGATATACCGTAGCGTCTGAAAGTGCCAGCACTGCACGGAGCATGCGCAGACCAATAACGCACACCATAACATTACTAATTTACGACCTTCTGTCCTGAATTGGCGCGATGTAGGACCATTTTTGAAAAGATAAAAAGAAACTGTATTAACAAATATAATACAATCGTGTTCTGAAAATTTCCCGAAGGTGAACTATTTCCTTTAAACGGTGGGGGGAAATATAGTGTCCATCACTGCCGATACTGTTTCCAATGTTAACAGAACAGAGCGCGCCAGAAAGAGTGCCAAACAAACCACATGTGTCGCCTATGGGGATAGTGCGTAGTAAAGTTCCCGGATGTAAGTGGTTAGTTACATCCTCAGTTATTATTTGTATACTACGGTTGTGACCTAGAAGGGATTTTACTAAGGTACTTAAAATCCATACTACGGAAGTCGTGACATTAGTTCTGGTCTCGATTATGAATGATTTCTGTCCAAGGTGTTCAGTACAAACCTGATTATGCGTGCTCCTCTATTGGAATCAACCTCTTCCGGTACAGTGATCGTGGCGTGTGGACGTACGGTGAGGGCTGCGGCCAGTGAGGGCAAGGAATGTGATCTGGGCGCGGGATTCGAAATCGAGAGAGTACGGAACGTATCATAGGTGTTGTAGTGCGTCCGAGCAAGGACACTACATGAACCTTGGGAGATATTTGCTACGTTTCAATGGTTTGGTAATTGGTTTGTTTTGTATCAAAGCGCCATAATTGTCTCGAAATAATTGTGCCCTTTCTTTGGCAGCGTAAGGGATTTCTGTGTAGCTCTCTAGAGCTCAATATGACGTCATCAACCCAAATATTAAAACGAAACTTTTTATGAAATTGAGCACTGCTTGCGGGAAACAAATGTCATAATCGTGTTCGGCAGCAATTACTTCATTTTTGCACCATAAGCGGCGTACATTTGACAAGTTTTGGGAAGGTGGGACAGTCCCTTTAAAGGAAATAGTTCACCTTCGGAATTTTTTTCAGAACACGATTTTATTATATTTTTTTAATACAGTTTCTTTTTTTCTTTTTTAAAAATGGTCCTACATCGCGCCAATTCAGGACAGAAATTTGTAAATTATTGATTTTATGGTGTGCGTTATTGGTCTGCGCATGCTATGATGCTCCATGGCAGTGCTGACACTTTCAGACGGTACGGTACATCATACATGCGCCGTATTCCTTCGCCAAAAAGTCAAATATCTTCCGTCTGGAGAGTCTTTTCAGCCAATAAAAGTTCCAGATAAGGATTTCTCAACACGGGCTACAAAACTGCTATTTCAGTTCAAAACCCATGTTGAAGGTGAACTATTTCCTTTAACCCGCGAAATTGCACTACCCCCACCCTAACCGTGCAGCGACCTATGTGTTCGCCGATGATTGACAGGTGTGCAAAATACAAATGTATGCACGGGTCCAGTTCGATTCTGCATTTGCAACCACGGATGTCAAATAACTACAGTCGCTCCAAGAGTCGGCCATGAAACAGAAACCCGGGGATGTAACGTGCTACCGACACCCTAGGCGATTAGCAAACTCAAGAAAACCCCGTGAGAAAAATTGCGAAAATGTGGCAAATTGTTGAGAGAAAAAATGTTGCAAGCAGCTCTAATTGTTACAGATGAAGTTGGAGAGCCTCAAAATTGATGACATTCCATTCAGCGACCCAAAATTAACCAGAACAAGAGTTTTCACATTTTGAAACAAGATGTTGCATATTGCAAGAGCAGATTGCACCGGAAAACCCCGTTACAGCATCTTTAATATATATACAATTTATTCACGAAACATTTTTTTGGGGAAGAAAATGTAATTGTGACCTTTGGTCATTTGGTGAACTCGGGAGCCTAAACTAAACCTGAGCTAAAATTATATGGCACCTGAGCGATGCATTTGTCACGAGCTTTTGATTGGTTTTCGGTGGCTTGTTCCTAGGTGTCATAGTTCCCGATATATTTAGAGGTTTCTGGAACAATGTTTTATATTTGGAAAATTTGACCTTTGATGACCTCTGGAGTCTGGTGATTTCCATATTCACCTGAGCCAAAAATGACAAAAATAACTTCGACGGTTCTTGTTGAGAACTTTCGAACGTTTTTTTGCGTCTTTCTAGCCCTCTTAGTTTTCGAGTTAGTGGGATCATTTTGACCGCCACTAACCCCCATCAGGGCGAAGTTGTCTCAGAGGCCTACCGGGGCACGGGTTAACCCGGCATTTACTGGGGTCTCAGCAGAACGCCATTGACGGGGGGGGGGGAGTTAAACGCCCCCTGGTTATCTTCCGAACCAATGATCGCAGCGAGACGCGCAAGGCGGCGATCGCAATCTCTCAATAAGACGAATCTAAAGCATGACACAAAATGTAAAAGTGAGATCAAATTTCAGGTCACGGTCAGGTCAAAGGTCAAAATCGGCGTATTTGAGTTTATGGTCCATACTTTCCATCCAAAGCCTTCGATTGCGACCAGTTTCACCCAAAGTGCTGCTAAAGGTATGATAAATATTCTGTATAAGCTAAAGTGAGATTGTTGGCCAAGGTCAAGGTCAGGTTACAAAAGGTCACCATGCTCAAAATATCTACGAAAGTCATGCAACACATGTTTTATGAGTTATTTTCCACGTATAATTCGATAGTGATAGTCATTTTACCACCTGACTTTCATTTACGTGAAGTAAATGTCAATTTAAGGTCAAGTTCAGGTCACCGAAGGTCAAAATGGTAAATTGTTAAATCTAAACACAAAAAGCATGTTGCTAGACCAGTTCTGGCTCCGAAATACAGTGGTGGCATTTATTTGTCTGTATCTAGTCAATAAAAGCAAAAAACGCAATTTCAAAATATGACTTCATGAGTTACACATACTTTAGATGTCATAAGTCAGTCAAAATGGAGATATCAGTTTTAAATTTGGCATGGTAGTTGCCTATGTATGGTTCTCAGACATATCTTCCGTTTACATTTTTTTTTTAAAGAAAATTTTGATTATGATAATTCCCCCTCCCCAAAAGCTTTTTTTTAGTTTCTGGGGTTCCAAAACTAAAATTTGCAAAAATCAGAGATAGCCAGTTTCTAGCCGTTGCAATTTTCTATCTTTTGGCGTTTTTCGATTGCATTTTTTTTCATATGTGGCATTTGTACGGCCTGGCAAAGTTTAGCTGATTTTGGTGTAAAACTCGTTTGTAGTGACGTCACTAAATTCGCTATAACTCGGAAAAAACTAACAAAATTTCTTCATTTTTGCACACAAGGCGTAACAATAATGTATAAGAAGGTACCCGAAGTTTCACGTTGATAGCGCAATTATTTTGTAAAGCTATTGCGAAAATTCATCAGGGGGGGGGGGGGGGCGTTAAACGCCCCCCCCCCCCAGTCAATGGCGGGTTAAGTGGTCGTCGGAGCCTGGTACCTGCTACAAACCAGTATGTTCGAACTTTATGATACAAATGCGAGACTACTTTGGGGCCTCGTAAAGACAGAACAAAGCCACGAAAACAATATATTGCATAATCCGGCGTTCAATGGTGAGTATTATGCCCCACGGGCCACGATGCACGGGCACGTGCATACTCCGAGTTCAGGTTTAACCACTCCCACACCTACTGCTGTATAAAAGTAACAAACGCGCCACATTCGTACATATCGACCAACACCACCAGCTGCCAACTCACAGTCTGTCCGGCAGTCTCTTCACAGTTGTCCGTCTGTCTCTTCGCAGTCTGTCCGGTATTCTCTTCACAGTCTGTCCGGTATTCTCTTCACAGTCTGTCCGTCTGTCTCTTCACAGTCTGTCCGGTATTCTCTTCACGGTCTGTCCGGTATTCTCTTCACAGTCTGTCCGGTATTCTCTTCACAGTCTGTCCGGTATTCTCTTCACAGTCTGTCCGGTATTCTCTTCACAGTCTGTCCGGCAGCCTCTTCAAAGTCTGTCCGACAGTCTCTTCACAGTCTGTCCGGCAGTCTCTTCACAGTCTGTCCGGTATTCTCTTCACAGTCTGTCCGGCAGCCTCTTCACAGTCTGTCCGTCTGTCTCTTCACAGTCTGTCCGGCAGTCTCTTCACAGTCTGTCCGGTATTCTCTTCACAGTCTGTCCGGCAGCCTCTTCACAGTCTGTCCGACAGTCTCTTCACAGTCTGTCCGGCAGTCTCTTCACAGTCTGTCCGTCTGTCTCTTCAAAGTCTGTCCGGTATTCTCTTCAGTCTGTCCGGCAGCCTCTTCACAGTCTGTCCGACAGTCTCTTCACAGTCTGTCCGGCAGTCTCTTCACAGTCTGCCCGGCATTCTCTTCACAGTCTGTCCGGTATTCTCTTCACAGTCTGTCCGGCAGTCTCTTCACAGTCTGTCCGGTATTCTCTTCACAGTCTGTCCGGTATTCTCTTCACAGTCTGTCCGACAGTTTCTTCACAGTCTGTCCGGCAGTCTCTTCACAGTCTGTCCGGTATTCTCTTCACAGTCTGTCCGGTATTCTCTTCACAGTCTGTCCGGTATTCTCTTCACAGTCTGTCCGGCAGTCTCTTCACAGTCTGTCCGGTATTCTCTTCACAGTCTGTCCGACAGTCTCTTCACAGTCTGTCCGACAGTCTCTTCACAGTCTGTCTGGTATTCTCTTCACAGTCTGTCCGTATGTCTCTTCACAGTCTGTCCGGTATTCTCTTCACAGTCTGTCCGGTATTCTCTTCACAGTCTGTCCGGTATTCTCTTCACAGTCTGTCCGGCAGCCTCTTCACAGTCTGTCCGGTATTCTCTTCACAGTCTGACGACAGTCTCTTCACAGTTTGTCCGGCTGTGAGTTGGGCAGACTGCACGAGCTGGAAATGCGCCCCAGCACCACCTCTGTGGATCTGGCGGCCGGAAGCCGGGCCAGCGCCGCCGGCCTGGGCAGCGACGCGCTCGCCGGGCCGCGCCCGCCCCGGCCAACCGGCACCGAGCCGCGAGGCAGCGAGGCCGAGCGGTCGCCGACGGCGGCAGGCCGAGCGCCACAGATGGATGTCTGAGACCGGCCCAGGGCGTCGGCGGTCCCCTCGCAGCCCTGTGGCCGGGAGCAGCCGTCCGGCAGCTGCGAGATAGAGCGGCCTGCGTCCCCGGCGGCCGCCAGCGGATGGCCGCAGCCCACCACGCCGTCCCGCTGACAGCCCTGCAGCCGGCTCAGGATGTGGTCGAAGCGCGGTCTCCGGCCGGGGGTCTGGTGCCAGCAGTCCAGCATCAACTGGTACATGGGCACAGGCGCGTCCTCCGGGCGGGGCAGCAGCTGTCTCCTACGCACCATCTCCACCACCTCCGCGCTGCTGTACCCGTAATACGGCTGAAGGAGACAGATATCATCATCACCTCCCATCCACGCTGCTGTACCCGTAATACGGCTGAAGGAGACATACAGATATCATCAGAGAGACATCACCTCACATCCACGCTGCTGTACCCGTAATACGGCTGAAGGAGACAGACATATATCATCATCACCTCACATCCACGCTGCTGTACCCGTAATACGGCTGAAGGAGACAGACAGATATCATCAGAGAGACATCACCACCCATCCACGCTGCTGTACCCGTAATACGGCTGAAGGAGACAGACAGATATCATCATCACCTCACATAAACGCTGCTGTACCCGTAATACGGCTGAAGGAGACAGACAGATATCATCATCACCTCCCATCCACGCTGCTGTACCCGTAATACGGCTGAAGGAGACAGATATCATCAGAGAGACATCACCTCACATCCACGCTGCTGTACCCGTAATACGGCTGAAGAAGACAGACAGATATCATCATCACCTCACATCCACGCTGCTGTACCCGTAATACGGCTGAAGGAGACAGACAGATATCATCATCACCTCACATCCACGCTGCTGTACCCGTAATACGGCTGAAGAAGACAGACAGATATCATCATCACCTCACATCCACGCTGCTGTACCCGTAATACGGCTGAAGAAGACAGATATCATCAGAGAGACATCACCTCCCATCCACGCTGCTGTACCCGTAATACGGCTGAAGGAGACAGATATCATCAGAGAGACATCACCTCACATCCACGCTGCTGTACCCGTAATACGGCTGAAGGAGACAGACAGATATCATCAGAGGGACATCACCTCACATTCACGCTGCTGTACCCGTAATACGGCTGAAGGAGACAGACAGATATCATCAGAGAGACATCACCTCCCATCCACGCTGCTGTACCCGTAATACGGCTGAAGGAGACAGACATATATCATCAGAGAGACATCACCTCACATCCACGCTGCTGTACCCGTAATACGGCTGAAGGAGACAGATATCATCAGAGAGACATCACCTCACATCCACGCTGCTGTACCCGTAATACGGCTGAAGGAGACAGACATATATCATCAGAGAGACATCACCTCACATCCACGCTGCTGTACCCGTAATACGGCTGAAGGAGACAGATATCATCAGAGAGACATCACCTCACATCCACGCTGCTGTACCCGTAATACGGCTGAATGAGACAGATATCATCAGAGAGACATCACCTCCCATCCACGCTGCTGTACCCGTAATACGGCTGAAGGAGACAGATATCATCAGAGAGACATCACCTCCCATCCACGCTGCTGTACCCGTAATACGGCTGAAGGAGACAGATATCATCAGAGAGACATCACCTCACATCCACGCTGATGTACCCGTAATACGGCTGAAGGAGACAGACAGATATCATCATCACCTCACATCCACGCTGCTGTACCCGTAATACGGCTGAAGGAGACAGACAGATATCATCATCACCTCACATCCACGCTGCTGTACCCGTAATACGGCTGAAGGAGACAGATATCATCAGAGAGACATCACCTCACATTCACGCTGCTGTACCCGTAATACGGCTGAAGGAGACAGACATATATCATCAGAGAGACATCACCTCACATCCACGCTGCTGTACCCGTAATACGGCTGAAGGAGACAGACAGATATCATCAGAGAGACATCACCTCACATCCACGCTGCTGTACCCGTAATACGGCTGAAGGAGACAGACAGATATCATCATCACCTCACATCCACGCTGCTGTACCCGTAATACGGCTGAAGAAGACAGACAGATATCATCATCACCTCAAATCCACGCTGCTGTACCCGTAATACGGCTGAAGGAGACATATCATCAGAGAGACATCACCTCACATTCACGCTGCTGTACCCGTAATACGGCTGAAGGAGACATACAGATATCATCATCACCTCAAATCCACGCTGCTGTACCCGTAATACGGCTGAAGGAGACATATCATCAGAGAGACATCACCTCACATTCACGCTGCTGTACCCGTAATACGGCTGAAGGAGACAGACATATATCATCAGAGAGACATCACCTCACATCCACGCTGCTGTACCCGTAATACGGCTGAAGGAGACAGACAGATATCATCGGAGAGACATCACCTCACATCCACGCTGCTGTACCCGTAATACGGCTGAAGGAGACATACAGATATCATCAGAGAGACATCACCTCACATTCACGCTGCTGTACCCGTAATACGGCTGAAGGAGACAGACAGATATCAGAGAGACATCACCTCCCATCCACGCTGCTGTACCCGTAATACGGCTGAAGGAGACATACAGATATCATCAGAGAGACATCACCTCACATCCACGCTGCTGTACCCGTAATACTGCTGAAGGAGACAGACAGATATCAGAGAGACATCACCTCCCATCCACGCTGCTGTACCCGTAATACGGCTGAAGTAGACAGACAGATATCATCAGAGAGACATCACCTCCCATCCACGCTGCTGTAACCGTAATACGGCTGAAGGAGACAGATATCATCAGAGAGACATCACCTCACATCCACGCTGCTGTACCCGTAATACGGCTGAAGGAGACAGATATCATCAGAGAGACATCACCTCACATTCACGGTGCTGTACCCGTAATACGGCTGAAGGAGACATATATCATCAGAGAGACATCACCTCCCATCCACGCTGCTGTACCCGTAATACGGCTGAAGGAGACAGACAGATATCATCAGAGAGACATCACCTCCCATCCACGCTGCTGTACCCGTAATACGGCTGAAGGAGACAGACAGATATCATCAGAGAGACATCACCTCCCATCCACGCTGCTGTACCCGTAATACGGCTGAAGGAGACAGACAGATATCATCAGAGAGACATCACCTCCCATCCACGCTGCTGTACCCGTAATACGGCTGAAGGAGACAGACAGATATCATCAGAGAGACATCACCTCCCATCCACGCTGCTGTACCCGTAATACGGCTGAAGGAGACAGACAGATATCAGAGAGACATCACCTCACATCCACGCTGCTGTACCCGTAATACGGCTGAAGGAGACAGACAGATATCATCAGAGAGACATCACCTCACATCCACGCTGCTGTACCCGTAATACGGCTGAAGGAGACAGACAGATATCATCAGAGAGACATCACCTCCCATCCACGCTGCTGTACCCGTAATACGGCTGAAGGAGACAGACAGATATCATCATCACCTCACATCCACGCTGCTGTACCCGTAATACGGCTGAAGGAGACAGATATCATCAGAGAGACATCACCTCACATCCACGCTGCTGTACCCGTAATACGGCTGAAGGAGACAGATATCATCAGAGAGACATCACCTCCCATCCACGCTGCTGTACCCGTAATACGGCTGAAGGAGACAGACAGATATCATCAGAGAGACATCACCTCACATCCACGCTGCTGTACCCGTAATACGGCTGAAGGAGACAGACAGATATCATCAGAGAGACATCACCTCCCATCCACGCTGCTGTACCCGTAATACGGCTGAAGGAGACAGACAGATATCATCAGAGAGACATCACCTCACATCCACGCTGCTGTACCCGTAATACGGCTGAAGGAGACAGACAGATATCATCAGAGAGACATCACCTCCCATCCACGCTGCTGTACCCGTAATACGGCTGAAGGAGACATATATCATCAGAGAGACATCACCTCACATCCACGCTGCTGTACCCGTAATACGGCTGAAGGAGACATATATCATCAGAGAGACATCACCTCCCATCCACGCTGCTGTACCCGTAATACGGCTGAAGGAGACATATATCATCAGAGAGACATCACCTCACATCCACGCTGCTGTACCCGTAATACGGCTGAAGGAGACAGACAGATATCATCAGAGAGACATCGCCTCCCATCCACGCTGCTGTACCCGTAATACGGCTGAAGGAGACACATATCATCAGAGAGACATCACCTCACATCCACGCTGCTGCAGAGGACAACAAAAGGTGCCTTCTGGCATGCTATGGTGTTTAGCATTTTTGGTTGATGACAACGCCGATCCGTGTAGAAATTTGAGGAAATGCTGTGCGTGAAAAGAGACATCAAGACACCGACTTAATATGAAAACCATTAGCTCTTTTATACCTGAACATCAGGCGTCGCTCGCTGTACATTGGACGTTCATCCAAGCTATTTTTAGGCGCCCGAGTGTGAAAGGTACGCTACGACGGCACCTTCAACGCCTCGCCAGGCATATTGACAAAAGTGTCATGGTAATTTCATGGGGTCCAGGCCTCTTCGTAGGCGCCATCCAGGGCGCTATCGTGGGTGGGGGGAGGGGGGCAAAAACGTATAATTGGTTTCGAAGGTCACAGGTGCCCGGTCGCCGTCGGAGGGAAGCTGAAGACGTCGGAGCGCCATCATTCTGAGTGCGCCGGGGCACCACATCGCTTTCGGGCCGACAAGGTGCCATTGGGGGGCGGTATGATACCTTCAGAGGGTAATGATTCCGAGGTAAATGAATTCCGAGGGTAAGAGGGATGCCTTTCGAGGGTGGCAAGACGTCTTCCGAACTCCGAAGGCGGCATAATGCACTCTAAGGGCGGCAAAATGTCTTCCGAAGGCGGCAAAATGTTTCCGAGGGCGACATGATGCTTTCCGAGGGCGGCATAATGCGCTCTGACGGCGGCAAAATGTCTTCCGAAGGCGGCAAAATGTTTCCGAGGGCGACATGATGCTTTCCGAGGGCGGCATAATGCGCTCTGACGGCGGCAAGATGTCTTCCGAGGGCCACAAGACGTATATTTGATGACATCTGGTGACCTCAATTTTGATCTGAGCCAAAAATGACCAATAGTGTTTAAATGATTTTTGACGAGCTATCGAACAGTGTTCTTGGATTCTGTCTGCTCTCCATAGGAACTGAGCTAGAAGGGGGCGTTTCAGAACTAATCAGATTTTACCATGCCAATGACGTCTCATTGGCAGCATTTGGTAGCAATTTATTTACCTATGGCCCACTATAGGGATGACACCCCTGCTCAGCGGGGGGGGGGGGGGGGGGGCGGCCGCCCCCGCCGCCCTCCCCTTGGCTACGTGCCTGACTGACACTGACCGAAGGGCGGATCTAGCCGTGGGTTTTGGGGGTCCAAATCCAGTGGCATATTAAAGAAGTTGTTGAGAGGGCAGCGGGACGTTACCTGTCAGCGAGAAGTTGTTCACTGGGGGGCGGGAGGGTAGCAAGCCGTCAGCAAAAACTTGTTGACCGGGGAGAGGGTGGGGTGGGATGGGTAGAGCGCGCCGTCAGCCACTATGTCAGGTCGTTTTGTGTGTGTGTGGGGGGGGGGGGGGGGGAATAGTTTCAGGACATTTGGGGGGCATGACTCCTTTTCCCCCTCCCCCAGATCCGCCCCTGCACTGACCTGGAGCCCGAAGCTGAAGAGCTCCCACAGCAGGACGCCGTAGCTGTGCACGTCAGACTCGGTGGTGAACTTGCCGTACAAAATGCTTTCCGCCGGCATCCAGCGCACCGGCAGCAGCGCCCTCGTCTGCAGTCTGTGACGAGGGTTACATATAACGTCGTCACGGAGTAGGTGATAACGTCACGGAGGAGGTGATGACGTCACGGAGGATGATGGCGGTGATGACGTCACGGAGGAGGTTCGAGAGTGTGGCAGCTGACGTGAGGTATGAGGTGATGAAGTATGACCATCGGGCGGTGATGACGTCACGGAGGAGGTTCGGGAGTATGTCAGCTGACGTGAGGTGTGAGGTGATGAAGTATGACGATCGGGCGGTGATGACGTCACGGAGGAGGTTCGGGAGTGCGTCAGCTGACGTGAGGTGTGATGTGATGAAGTATGACAATCGGGCGGTGATGACGTCACGGAGGAGGTTCGGGAGTGCGTCAGCTGACGTGAGGTGTGAGGTGATGAAGTATGACAATCGGGCGGTGATGACGTCACGGAGGAGGTTCGGGAGTGCGTCAGCTGACGTGAGGTGTGATGTGATGAAGTATGACAATCGGGCGGTGATGACGTCACGGAGGAGGTTCGGGAGTGCGTCAGCTGACGTGAGGTGTGATGTGATGAAGTATGACAATCGGGCGGTGATGACGTCACGGAGGAGGTTCGGGAGTGCGTCAGCTGACGTGAGGTGTGATGTGATGAAGTATGACAATCGGGCGGTGATGACGTCACGGAGGAGGTTCGGGAGTGCGTCAGCTGACGTGAGGTGTGATGTGATGAAGTATGACAATCGGGCGGTGATGACGTCACGGAGGAGGTTCGGGAGTGTGGCAGCTGACGTGAGGTGTGAGGTGATGAAGTATGACTATCGGGCGGTGATGACGTCACGGAGGAGGTTCGGCAGTATGTCAGCTGACGTGAGGTGTGAGGTGATGAAGTATGACGATCGGGCGGTGATGACGTCACGGAGGCGGTGTTGACGAACTTACGGGCGGTACTGGCACAATAGTGATCTGTCGCCACTCGATATCATAACTGAGATTGCAGATAAACATTATTAATATTATACTAAACATATGTAGACGAACAGTTCCACAAACATATATTACATAAATGGCACCGATGATCGGTGATAACAATAACAATTACTTGAATCTAAACAAATCTGAAAATAGTTGAAAAAGTATCACTATATTTCGGTACAAACCTTCATCAGGTTTGTGCCGAGCTGGCCACTTTTGCTGGCCACTTTTGAGCTAGTAAGCAGTTTGGCACTGACGTAACATGGACCTCCAAGTGTAGTTTATCCTGAATTCGCACCGATGTATCTAAAGTTACTTAGGATGAAAATGTATTGTATATTGTATTCATTGATAGTCTTCGTAAGTTTGCTTGGCATACGGTTTTGATGTTTTGTTTCATATTATTCAGTAATTGTGATTATGTTTTGTTCATTACGTGCTACGTTGTGTGTTTTTTATGATAGGTGAAATAAGATTAGCTACTTCAAAGTACATGTAAAATAGGTAACACGTTCGCGATATTTTGTGTGTTGTAGTTTTCGCAGGCGAATTGCCCTCAGTCAGCTGATGAAGACTTGTGCCGAAATATAGTGATACTTTTTTCGACTATTTTCAGAATTATTGAGACTCAAGTCATTTGTATTGTTATTTCTTAATGTCAAGTCTCAAACAAGGGTTAACACGCGCCCTGGAGGGCCTCTGATAATTACACGCCCTGGAGGGGGGGGGGCGGATTTCGCCCCCCCCCCATGATCTCGAAAACCACGCAACGTAGCGACAAGCGGGAAACGACGTTAGATAGCTCGAGACAAGCTCTTTAGAAAGTATTTCGTTATTTTTTTTTCAGGTCAATATTGAGGTCACCAGAGGTCATCAAGGGTCAGATTTTCAAGTTTTCAAGACTTCGGTTCGAACACCCCCAAATATCTCGGGAACTATGATAGTTAGCAGCAAACGGAAAAAAACAATCGAAAGTCATTGAAAAATGCAATCGATATAGGTGTCCTCAGATTTGAGCTCAGGTCAATAGTTTAGGCTCCAGAGGTCATCGAATGTCAAAAAGGTGATTTTGTTTTCAAAACTGTTTTCCCAAAATAACCTTTTACCTAATAAAGATAAAGCAATAATGTTTACGCCATCGCGTGTGTCTTGTCAAGGCGCTTCGAATCATATTCATGGTGACCGGGTTAGGTCAACTGAGAAATTTGACCTCAGGTCAAGGTCAAGTGGTGACCCAAGTTGGTCATGTTGCATATTGGGAGACGTGTCTCGACGAGAGAAACATATTTGTACCGTTTTCTCTTCTCTATCTTCATTATGTCGATAGTTATTGATAAAACCGTGTTGGCGGTCCCAAAATTGACCTGACCTTAGGTCACCGATATTAGAAATCCGAGATAAACAAATTGTTGGTATCTATGACCTTATGAAGTCCTGCAAGATTGACACCGATCGCCGTAAAACTGTGGCTGTGGTACTACTGCAAACGTTTTGGAGTTGAGGTCATCACGTGACCTGGTCTGGTGACCTGACCTGAGATGACCTGAGGCCAAGAATTTTACATAATGCGGGAAGTTCATTTCTAAACAGGTAGATCGGTGATAGCTCACCTGTAATAGTCTGAAGAATAAATATCCCTGGAGAGACCGAAATCGGATATTTTCACAGTCATATTATCACCAACCAGACAGTTTCGTGCCGCCAGATCACGGTGGACGTAATGATGGCAGCTGAGGTAGGCCATACCTGCATACAGGAACTAGAGTCAACCGCACGCCCGGCATACAATACATACACTACGTGCCTACGACCTAACTGTACACCTTCCCAATGTGAAGTACCCAACGAGAGAGCACAACCTTCTTTCCCTCATCATATTAATCAATGGGTAGGTACCGATTGTTCACTCTGTATTCTAATTACAAATGAAATTTGCCATGAATTTCCAAATCGCTTTTCAGTGCGATTGGCTTTTATTCATGGAGTCAATGTTTTTTATAGCAAAATCGCAGGTAGGTAGGCAGAACTGTTGCCTATGATCGGCTCGGCGAGCAACCCCGTCCCACACCAGCCTACGTCGCCCCGCTGCAGCAGCGCCGTGACGCGGTCCGCCTACCTCCGGCCACCTGAGCGGCGATGCGCAGCAGCTGTGACTCGGTCAGCGGCGGTCCGGCCGTGCCAGGTCCGCGCGGCGAGCGGGCCACCAGCAGCGCCTGCAGGTCCCCGCCGCTCATCCTCTCGAAGACGAGACAGCGCGGCGGCGACTGGCGCAGCACGGTCGCCAGCAGACGGACGATGTTCGGGTGGCGCAGCTCCGCCATCAGACGACCCTCGCGTTCAAAGTCGCGCTCCGTGCGCGCATCGGCGCCCTCCTTCAGGGTTTTGACGGCCACCGGCAGCGGGCCGCCGTCAGAGCCGTGCCCAGACAGCTCCGCCCGGAATACCTTACCTGGGGGAGAGAGACGAGGAGGGAGGGGGGTACAGGTCACGGCCAGTTACTGCTGGGGTGGTGGTAGGTGGTTAAAACAAAGATGGTGTATCATGACATGGCGTTGAATCCACGTCCTCCCTGAACTGAGGAAGGGCCTCCCTGATCCTCCCTGAACTGAGGCAGGGCCTCCCTGATCCTCCCTGAACTGAGGAAGGGCCTCCCTGATCCTCCCTGAACTGAGGCATGGCCTCCCTGATCCTCCCTGAGCTGAGGCAGGTCCTCCCTGATCCTCCCTGAACTGAGGAAGGGCCTCCCTGATCATCACTGAACTGAGGCAGGGCCTCCGCTAACATGTTTACTGGGGGAGGGGGGCAAATCCCCTCCACTGCCTTGAAATCCCCCCCCCCCCCCCCCAGTGGAGCGAACCCCCACCCAGTCGATGATAAGAAAACACATTGAACATTCTAAGCTGAATCTAGGAAAGACAACTTTCTATAATGTGGTGACAATCTGTAGCAGCAGACGAAGTTGAACCATTTGAGCGCACATGTATAACATGTCAATTATATTTTACACTTGCAGATAAGAAATAGTTATATTGTGACATCTATATCTCCTATATCTCCTATATATAGGTGCGTAGCCATGGGAGGGGGGGGGGGGGGGGGTGGGGGTGCGGCCGCACCCCCTGGAGGCCAGGAGGGCCCTCTTCGGCGGCGGAGGGCTCTTTTCGGCGCGCTGCGCGCGCCGAAAAGGGTCGACGAGACCGCGCGAAGCGCGGTATCATGGGCTCTTTACCACGTGAAGCGTGGTCTTTAGAGAGTTTAGAGCACTTCATAGGCTCTTTAGGACCATCAGGACCCTCTCTGAAAGACCAGAGGGCCCCTTGGACGTTCAAAAGAGCCCTGTGCATGTCAGAGGGGCCCCTGGCCAGACTGAAAGAGACCCTGAGCGGGTCCGAGGACCCCTGAACACGTCGAATGGGCCCCTAGCAAGCACAGAGGGGCCTCTGGGCAGGTCGAGAGGCACCTGAGCATGTCGGCAGGGCGACAAAGCAGCCAGCGCAGTCCCTTGCCAGGTCATAAGGGACCCTGATCAGGTTGGAGGGTCCTTGGACAGGCCCCAGAGGGCCCCTGGGAAGTTCAAAGGGCCCCTGTGCAGGTCAGAGGGGCCCCTGACCAGACCGAAAGGGCCCCCTAGGTGGGGCAGGACGGCCCCTGAACATGCCGAATGGGCCCCTAGTCAGCACGGAGGGACGCCAGGGCAGGTCGGAGGGCCCCCTGAGCATGTTGGCAGGGCGACAAAGCAGCCAGCGCAGTCCGACCAGAAGAGTCGCTGGGCAGATCGGAGGGGGTCCTGGGCAAGTCAGAGGGACCCCTGGCTAGACTGAAACGGTCCCTGTGCCGACCGAAAGGGCCCTTGCACATGCTGGATGAGTTCTTAGCTAGACTAGAGGGGCCCCTGCACATGTCGGCAGGGTGACAAAGCAGCCAGTGCAGTCCCTGACCAGGTCGGAAGGACCTCTGATAAAATTGGAGCTTTCGGGTATATTGTAACACCCTTCGTCAGCGTTTAACACGCGCCCTGGAGGGGGGGGGGGCGCGAAATCCACCCACTCCTCCGGTTTTTCGAGGATAGCGCAAAAACGGCGGCGCGCAGCGCCGCCGTTTTTTGTATACCTGTTTAGAAATGAACTTCCCGCATTATGTAAAATTCTTGGCCTCAGGTCATCTCAGGTCAGGTCACCAGACCAGGTCACGTGATGACCTCAACTCCAAAACGTTTGCAGTAGTACCACAGCCACAGTTTTACGCCGATCGGTTTCAATCTTTCAGGACTTCATAAGGTCATAGATACCAACAATTTGTTTATCTCGGATTTCTAATATCGGTGACCTAAGGTCAGGTCAATTTTGTGACCGCCAACACGGTTTTATCAATAACTATCGACATAATGAAGATAGAGAAGAGAATACGGTACCAATATGTTTGTCTCGTCGAGACACGTCTCCCAATATGCAACATGACCAACTTGGGTCACCACTTGACCTTGACCTGAGGTAAAATTTCTCAGTTGACCTAACCCGATCACCATGAATATGATTCGAAGCGCCTTGACAAGACACACGCGATGGCGAAAACATTATTGCTTTATCTATATTAGGTAAAAGGTTATTTGGGGGAAACAGTTTTGAAAACAAAATCACCTTTTGACATTCGATGACCTCTGGAGCCTAAACTATTGACCTGAGCTCAAATCTGAGGACACCTATGTCGATTGCATTTTTCAATGACTTTCGATTGCTTTTCCGTTTGCTGCTAACTATCATAGTTCCAGAGATATTTGGGGGTGTTCGAACCGAAGTCTTGAAAACTTGAAAATCTGACCCTTGATGACCTCTGGTGACCTCAATATTGACCTGGAAAACAAAATTAACGAAATACTTTCGAAAGAGCTTGTCTCGAGCTATCTAACGTCGTTTCCCGCTTGTCGCTACGTTGCGTGGTTTTCGAGATCATAGGGGGGGGGGCGAAATCCGCCCCCCCCCCCCTCCAGGGCGTGTAATTATCAGAGGCCCTCCAGGGCGCGTGTTAAGAGGCATTCAGTAACAGGTCATTGCTCGTCTTTAAGATGAGCAATGACATGTTCAGGGGTGGTAGTGTTCTGTCCCTATGGATAATGTCGGGGACAAAATGCTCCTTTTCACGAAGTACTCGGGGGTCAAAATGCCAACAAAAATCATTACTATGCTATTTCTGTGAAAATTTACCAAGCGATCATGTCCATAGAAATACTGATCGTCAAAACCACTTCCGATGTATTATTCACTTAATCATCATATTCATCACGTCAGTATGTATGTACATTTACTTTTTTATTAGCAGTTGCGTTTCAGCTCTTGATTGCCAATAATAATAAATTACATTAAAACCAAAAATCCGACGAAAAAAAATCCGGACGATAGATTCAACACGTGGGGTCACTGAACCAAAAATTCACCTGGGTCTTCAAGAATGGCCTATAATAACATGATCCAGAAGGAATTGGGCACATATCATGCGTATCCTCAGAATAGGAAGCATTTTAATATTTCCCCATTGACTTATAATGGGGAGGTCACGAAATTGACCCGACCTTAGGTCACAGATATAACAAATCCGAGATATACGAATTCTAGGTACTATTACCCTTAGGTAATCCTGTAAGTACCAAATCGATCGGCCAAAAACTGTGGCTGTGGTACGACCGCATACTTTTTTGGAGGTGGGGTCACGTGACCTTACCTGGTGACCTGACCTGAGATGACCCGTGGTCAAGAATTTTGCAATATGTGGGCAATTGATGTCTTAACAGCTGTGCCAAAAACGGCGGCGCGGCGCGCAGCCTTTTTTTGCTATCCTCGAAAAACCTTAGGGGGGGGGGGGGCGTCTAAACGCCCCACCTCCGGCACGGCGCTGGACATCCGGACAGTTGATTCCCGGGCGCGGGTCGGGGTGCTAGTGCATTTTCAATGGAGGTCCACTGTCAGGACAGTGGATTTCACTGTCCTGGGACTCCACCCCTTTAACTCGAAAACTAAAAGAGCTAGAAAGACACTGGGACAACGTTCAAAAGCTCCCGACCAGCACATTCGAGGGTACTTTAGATGTTTTTTCCTCAAGTCAATATTGAGGTCACCAGAGGTCATCGAAGGTCATATTTTCAAGTTTTAGGACTTCGCTCCAGAAACTCCCAGATATCACAGGAACTATGATAGCTAGGAACAAACGGAAAAAACGATGGAAAGCTCTTGAAAAATACAATCGCCAAAGTGTCCTCAAACCTGAGGTTAGGTCAACAGTTTAGGCTCCAGAGCTCATCAACTGTCAAAAAGGCTTAAAACACGTTTATCACGTATAGCTTTTTACCTAATAACGACAAGGCAATAATTTTGACGCCATCGTGCTTGTCTCGGGAACTATGATAGCTAGGAACAAACCAAAAAAGCAATCGAAAGCTCTTGCAAAAATGCAATCGCTTAAAGGAAATAGTTCACCTTGCAAATGTTTTACCAAACACGATTTGATTATATTTTTTAATACAATTTCTTTTTATATTGTCAAAAATGGCCTTATATCGCGCCGATTCAGGACAGAAGGCCGTACATTTGTATTGTTTATCAAAACTATATGCATACTCTCTGAGTCAGTCCTGACGTCACGCGAATGTAAACAATGGTTCAGCCAATCAGATTCGAAAGTAGTCGCGTAAGGATAAACTCGCATTGGAGATGTGCCTACCGGCGGCCGGCGGTTCGCTTGCTAGCACTAGCTGCATGCTGATTGGCTGATGGTATAGCCTCTGCCCGGGCTAGAACCAGTACAACATTTTTTCGCCAGCACCGCATTCCTTCGCCAAAAAATAAATATATTCGGCTGGAGAGTCTTTTCAGTCAAGAAAACTTGCAGATAGGGGTTTCCCAACACGGGCTACAACACTGCTATCTCAGTTTAAAACTAATGTTGAAGGTGAACTACTTCCTTTAACCCCTCCCTGCGGGGGGCAGATCTGCCCCCCGGCGGTTTTTCACTTGCCGCTTCTAAACCGTTAGGCCTAACCTACTGAAACTTCGTGACCTTACCCAAAATTGAATGGCACGTGGTCGCAACATTTTGAAAAAATCGGTCCAGCAGAGGCGGTTCCAGGCTCCTGTTTTGGGGAAGGTGTTGCGAATGCGGTTTTGCGGCGCATACTTCCTTCGTGGTTTGCAGTGCAATAAATGCGTCAGAAACAATTTCAATGCAATATGCATCATATATACTGGGATTGCACATATTTTTTGGGCAGAGGCGCACTCAGGATAAAAAAATGGGAGGCGATACCCACCCTCAAACTAGGTCCAACTTCAAATTAGTAAGATGATAAAAACGTTATGCGCATGGTGCCCTCCCCCATGTTTTTCCTGGATCCGCCTATGCGCAATATATCAAATTTAACAAATTACAGCATATAATGCCCACATGTGACGTTCATGTCGTCCCAAACAATCACGAACAGCACATATTTGTTCCCAGAAAATCCCCTCATTTTACATTCCCTGAATACGCCTATAATTTTTATTTTGTTTTTTGTCTGTTGATATATTAAAGACCAGTACATTTGAAGCTCAAAAACGTTTCGAGCATGCAAATCGGTCGTGCCACATGGCCGCAATGACCTTTCAAAAAACACCCAACATTTTCGCATTTTTTGCCCCCTGGCCCCTTATGTTTTAACAAAACAAAAATTTGGGGGTCCAAAAAGAGATCTTGTCAGGACGAATCGAATAACATTTTTCCCATCGAAATCGACAGAGTGGTTATCGAGATCTCTGGGGGGGGGGGGGCAGAATCTGCCCCCCGCAGGTTAACGTAATTCTGGCCGCCCGCAGGGAATAGGGTTAAGTGACCTCAAATTTTAGCTGGGGTCAATAGTTTAAGCTCCAGAGGTCATCGAAGTTCAAAGAGGCTATATAAGAGGCAAAACAGTTTTAGCAAATAACTTTTTACCTAATCAAGTTAATGCAATAATTTTGACGCCATCGTGTTTGCCTCGTCAAGGCGCTTTGAATTATATTTATGATGACCAGGTTAGGGCAACTCAAAATTTGACCTCAGGTCAAGGTCTAGTGGCGACCCAAGTAGGTCATGTTGCAAATTGAGACATGTCTCGACCAGACAAACACATTGGTGCCGGTTTCACTTATCTATCTTCATTCTGTCGAGGGTTATTGATACAACAACAACAACAACAACAACAACAACAACAACAACAACAACAACAACAACAACAACAACATTTATTGCTATGATGAGATGGTGACAATGATTGTCCAGGTGATGGTGCAAAAGCCAAAGCTTAAGTCTTGGCACCACCACCTGGAGTCTCGGCACCACCACCTGGTGGTGCGTGCATGGTGATGTACACAAGTGTTGGTGACCTCGGATGGCCTCGGCTGACCTTGTAGGAGTCACTGAACAAAAATTGCTCCTGGGTCATCAATAATGTCCTATGATAACATGATCCATCAGGAATTATACTAATATCATGCGTATCCTCGGAATAGGAGGCATTCGAATATTTCCCCATTGACTTATAATGGAGATGTCACGAAATTGACCCGACCTTGGGTCACCGATAAAAAAAAAACTGTGACATACGAATTGTAGGTACAGGGACCCGCAGTTGCTATGGCGCACACTAAGGTCCGGCTTATTTTCTCCTCTAGCGTATGTTTGACGGCGAATTAAGAAACAACCATATATGCATTCAAACCGCATTACTGAGAGCTTCAAATTGATATATTGACGCATTCGCCATTGACTATTATATTAACCCATTGGCTGCTTTTAACCCAAGTCCGTGTTTAGCTTTGCGGTGGTAAAAAACGTTGTTTTGCTTAAAAAGCAGCCAATGGATAAGGTGAGCCAATGCGTCAATATGTCAATTTGAAGCTCTCAGTAATGCGGTTTGAATGCATATATGGTCGTTTCTTAATTCTCCGTCAAACATACGCTAGAGGAGAAAGAAGCCCGACCTTAGTGTGTACCATAGCAACTGCGGGGGTGGGGCGTACCTAACTATGGCCTATGTACCTATGGCCTAATGAAATCCTGTAAGTTTGAAACCGATTGGCCAACAGTTTTGGCTGTGGTACTACCACAAACGCTTTTAGAGGTGAGTCACGTGACCTGGCCTGAGATGACCCGAGGTCAAAATATTCACACAATGTGGGTAATTGATGGCTTAACAGATGGGCCAAATTTGGCGGCGCTACGCTCCACCGTTTTTTCCGCTAACCTTGAAAAAAAAAAACAGTTGCGCCATCACTGTATGCGGTCAGCTGTTGCAGCCTTGACATCACGCTTAACAGGCCTATATCTCGAGAGAAAAACGACGAAATTGCTTCATTTTTGGAAAGAAGACGTAAAATTGATGTAGGAGAATGTACTTAAAAGTTTCACGCTGATAGCGCTATTGGTTTTGGGCTATTGCGAAAGTTCGTCAGGGGGATCACCAATGGCGTCAATGGCGGGTTAGGGTGGTAAGCATCATATCTTTAAAAATTGGCTTTATCGACATTTTACTTTGGGTGGCGCAATATGACACTTCTGCCTGAATAATATGGTTTTATCATTAGTTGGAAATATACACACACACACATATATATATATATATATATATATATATATATATATATATATATATATATATATATATATATATATATATATATATATATTGTTGCGGCGTCCTTAAAGGAAATAGTTCACCTTCAACATTAGTTTTAAACTGAGATAGCAGTTTTGTACCCCGTGTTGGGAGACCCCTATCTGCAAGTTTTCTTGACTGAAAAGACTCTCCAGGCGAACATATTTGAGTTTTTGGCGAAGGAATGCGGTGCTGGCGAAAGAATGTTGTACTGGTTCTAGCCCGGGAAGAGGCTATACCATCAGCCAATCAGCTTGCAGCTGGTGCTAGCAAGCGAATCGCCGGCCGCCGGTTGGCACATCTCCAATGCGAGTCTATCTTTATACTACTTTCGAATCTGATTGGCTGAACCATTTTTTACATTCGCGTGACGTCAGGACTCTGACTCAGAGAGTATGCATATAGTTTTGATAAACAATACAAATTTACGGCCTTCTGTCCTGAATCGGCGCGATATAAGGCCATTTTTGACAATATAAAAATAGATTGTATTACAAAATATAATCAAATCGTGTTGGGTAAAATTTTGCCAAGGTGGACTATTTCCTTTAAGCCCCAATCATCAAGTATCAGCGCCAAACACATGGGGCTTTCCCGGCTATACCTATCCGCGATATCTATAGGCAGCATCACTTATACATCACTTATATATCACTTTGGCTAGCTTACCAAATTGCCCCTCCCCAAGTTCCTCTTTGAAGGAGATTTTCTCCAGCGGCAGTTCGAGGGCCTGCGATTTGTTCTCCTCTGCAGCATGTTCGAGCTCCAGCGCCGATTTCTCAGTCACCGTCGTCAGCTTGGTGTCACCAGCGCCTCTCGGGGCTCGTTTTCGGCGAGCACAGCGGCGGTACAGGCAGCATACAGCCGCCGTCAGGGAGCAGAGCATGACCAGGGCGGAGCTGAAAACAGACAGCATACAGACGCCGTCAGGGAGCAGATCATGACCAGGGCGGCGCTGAAAACAGACAGCATACAGCCGCCATCAGGGAGCAGAGCATGACCAGGGCGGCGCTGGAAACAGACAGCATACAGCCGCCGTCAGGGAGCAGAGCATGACCAGGGCGGCGCTGAAAACAGACAGCATACAGCCGCCGTCAGGGAGCAGAGCATGACCAGGACGGCGCTGAAAACAGACAGCATGACCAGGGCGGCGCTGAAAACAAACAGTTTGACCAGGGCGGCGCTGAAAACAGACAGCATGACCAGGGCGGCGCTGAAAACAGACAGCATGACCAGGGCGGCGCTGAAAACAGACACAAGTCTCATCGCAGCTGGGGCTTGGTACAATTGGTTAAGCGACATAGCTAATGAAGCGCTTGGCTAAAAGGCATGGCAAACACGTGAATTAGGAAAGAAAAAGACGAAACAAGTTCTGAAAAGTGAGAACGAAAGAAGACTTGAAATTGGGTTACCCACTAGTCCAATCATTCAATAGGAAAACAAAACAAACAGACATGGTATTTTACGAATGGATGATTATTACAAGATTTGGCGTTGATATCGACATAACCCTCAGCACTTCCACATTGTTAGCACCTCGTTGCGAGTCCAGTGCGGCAGCCCTCACCACTAACCATGGCACGGCGATGTACCAGATGTACCAGATGAGCGGCAGGTCGCAGCGTGGCAGTCCGCACAGCTCCCGCTGCACGCCGCTGGCCGGCGCCGCCGTGTAGCACCAGGGCTCCGGCTCCAGGCCGTCCCAGTTACGGCAGGCAGCGTGGCCGCCCAGGATGGCCGGCTGTCTGCGCGCCAGCTGTGCATACTCTCCGTGCCGGCTCCAGGCGCGGCACCGGCGGCCGGACGCCGCCCGCGTCTGGACCCCCAGGTACCCCTCACCGTCCCCCTGGAAACAGGTGTCGGCGGGCCGCGGGGGCGCCACCGTCGGGAGGCCCATCCGCAGGCAGTCGGCCGCCTCTGGCCCGCCCACCGGCGGCAGGCGCTCACAGACGGGCAGCACGATCTGCGAGATGATGGGGTGCGCGCGCGCGATGGCGTGCTCCAGTTTGCAGAGAGTGTCGCGGAGGACTTCGCACTCGTCCCGGCACAGACGGCGGCCCCGCGGCGGGTCGACGGTGGCGCCGCATGGTGGGAAAGCCGCCAAACAGATGCCAGGCACAGCGAACTCGCCACATTCCTGTACCACGTAAATAAAGGGGGCGGTCTCAATGATTCTATCGTAAAAGCGCTCTGCTTATTTACTGCACGGCTGCAACGAACAAAGGTGATGGGTAGGTACTCTCAATGGCTTTACGGGTGAATGAGCACACTTCTGCTAGGCACACCAGAATGAGGTAATGCAACGGGTATCATAAATATATTTTAAGTTAAGCTGGAAAATATTTAACCAGTGAATAGATGCCTACATCTAAACACAAACATACATACCTAATGCAGCTCATTTTTATGAAGCTCCTTCTTGTCCTTTCTTGTCGAAAAAGGTAGGAGCCCTTGCAAAAAAGGTAGGAGCCCTTCTTATCGACAAACCCTATCATATCTAACGGCTGGGAAAAGTCGGCAATTCCCGCAACGTACATAGGCAACCAGGGGCGGCGCACCGGGGGGGGGGGGGGGGGGGGGGGATGGCGGTCAGGACCCCCTGTCTTAACCTTCGCCCTGCCTGACAGCCCCCCTGAGGTTGTTCTTGAATAACTTTTCACACATGTGGCGCATCTTGCTGAAATGTTTAGTCGCTGAGTTTACAACAATTATACGTATGCTGTAAACATTCCATTGAAATTGGTTAAGTAGTTGGGGAGATAATGATGTTTTGATGACGTCATGTTGGTGGAAAAACGGTAAATGTTCGAAAAATTGTAGAAAACAGAGTTTTGAAGCAAATTGCAAACACAATTAAGCAAAGATAGACAATGGCATTTTCTTTAAAATGACAATCTCAACTTTCCGAAATTTTGAGTTTTTGACCCCTCAAATTAAACAAAAATGTTTTTTTTTGTATAAAAAAAAATTACCACAAAACCAACATTTTCAAAGATGTAAAAAACGGAATATATGTGAGAGAACTGAGAATGAACCCAATTTCAACCCAATTTCAAAGCAATATCTCTATTTTTGACTGAGTGTAAGAAACTCAATACGTCATTTTTTAAATAACTTTTTTGGACTTTTTTGACAAGATACGAACAAATAATTAAATTTTCTGTATATCTGAGACAAAACTGGCTAGGAACATGCCTTTTTATTTACATTTATCAATTTCTAATTTTGAGGTTTTCTGACAGAGCAAAATCGCTGTTCTGGATGTGGTCGATCCGAGGTCCTTCACTTGACCTGGAAGGTCATCTTTTGACCTGAAACCTAAAAATCGCATACTATTAGATTCCTCTCATGACAGGCAACATGCTGGTTCTTACTGCATTGCTCTAAGTTGCTTGGTTTGGAAGTTAACACGGGGGCTGTCAGGCCCCTCCCCCGTAGGGCGAAGGTGAACAAGCTCCCGTAGGGCGAGGGTTAAGATAGGGGGTACAGTCCCCTCCTATCGAGGCGACTCATGCGATTGTTGTTTGGTAGCGAGCGAAGCTGTGCACCACTTCTCCCGCCGTTGTTTTTCCCTTCCATGCACGTTTGGTGATTTCGCTAACTTACAACTTGAAAAGCAATAAACCAAAATAGGCATGGGTGATGGGACCCGACCAAAGGTGCAAATTAATTTCCAATGCATTTACCATAAGCGTTATTTCGGCTACTACCAGGGGCGCACACAGGATTTTCGTAAGGAAGCAACAACCTCAAGGGGGCCCCGTCGGACCACGAGGAGGCCCCACCATTGCGGACCAAATAAGGACACACCCTGTGCCCACCCTGTGCCCGCCCGCTCAGCAATTAAAATTTCCACGCCGTTTCGTGGCGTCACATCGGTGGCCATCATTATAACGCAGCCATCGTCATCGTATTCGGTTCCTCGTAACGCTGAATTGAATTTATAGCATGTTTAGCTTCTTATCCTATACATGGACTATGTTTCCGCCTATATTTCTGGGTTTTATCAGGAAAACACGTTAAAAAAAAATCGCGCCGCTTGACGGCGCTAAATAACAAGTACCTAGGTACTATAACATGAAAATCCACCTAAACAAATGCTGCAAGGGCTTAAATACACGCACAAAATGGGGGGTACATTTTTTCGGTCATTTCAGCCGACCCCCCCACTCAAGTTTTCGGCGACGCCCCTGCATGCCCGGTGTATAAAACTTGTACCTACTTCGAAACATATTCCAGCAGAAAACACTGGATTACGCTAATAACTTGAATGTATTATAGGAGCGATTGTTATTGACGCAAATAGTATTACTTTCGCCAATATATGTACGTACATCACCTGTCTCCCATTATTGCAGTGGTTGGTTGGAGTTTTAGAGCGTTTTAACCAATGAGATTAAATGGCGCCCATGTCCCCCCTATTCAAAATTAGTGACGCCGCCCCTGGATGCAACGGCATTCTGTGGATCGCTTCTTTGTGCATGTAATTCGATGTAAGACACGTTTGAGAGGTGTCTATAGAATATAATAGTCTACACAATTTAGCCCTGCATGGGAGATAAGCTGACCAGTGCAGCTCACTGGCGAGGAATCAACGGACCCCAACGGACCCCCAATCACACCATTATTAACCTCACTTCGGATTGATCAGGTGATCTCTCTTCAACTCACCTCGGAGATCACCTGATCTCTCTACAACTCGCCTCGGAGAGATCAGGCGATCTATCTACAACTCACCTCGGATTGATCAGGTGATCTCTCTTCAACTCACCTCGGAGATCTCCTGATCTCTATACAACTCGCCTCGGAGAGATCAGGCGATCTCTCTTCAACTCACCTCGGAGATCACCTGATCTCTCTACAACTCCCCTCGGAGAGATCAGGCGATCTCGCTACACACTCACCTCGGATTGATCAGGTGAAAGAGAGGTCAGGCGACCCCAGTTGCTCACCTGTGAGAGGTCAGGCGACCCCAGTTGCTCACCTGTGAGAGGTCAGGCGACCCCAGTTGCCCACCTGTGAGAGGTCAGGCGACCCCAGTTGCTCACCTGTGAGAGGTCAGGCGACCCCCAGTTGCTCACCTGTGAGAGGTCAGGCGACCCCAGTTTCTCACCTGCGCGGTCAGGCGACCCCAGTTTCTCACCTGTGAGAGGTCAGGCGACCCCTGGACAACTGAGAGCGCGTCTCGCACCCTTTCCTCAATGATTGCCAGCGTGTCGGGTGGCTGCACGAATACGGTCTGGTTGTAGAGGAAAGCGGCACACCTGTCCACGGTAAGGCAGACACAGGCCCCGCAGCGACGGCCGCGGCGACGGCGGCGACTCCCGGGCAGACAGACGCGGTGACGGCGGTGACTCCCGTGGTGACAGACGCGGTGACTGCGGTGACATCCCGTGGTGACAGACGTGGTGACAGACGGCGGGTGACTGCGGTGACTCCCGTGGTGACAGACGCGGTGACTGCGGTGACTCCCGCGGTGACTCCCGTGGTGACAGACGCGGTGACTGCGGTGACTCCCGTGGTGACTCCCGTGGTGACAGACGCGGTGACCGCGGTGACTCCCGTGGTGACAGACGCGGTGACTGCGGTGACTCCCGTGGTGACAGACGCGGTGACCGCGGTGACTCCCGTGGTGACAGACGCGGTGACTGCGGTGACTTCCCGTGGTGACAGACGCGGTGACTGCGGTGAGCTCCCGCGGTGACTCCCGTGGTGGACAGACGCGGTGACTGCGGTGACTCTCCGTGGTGACTCCCGTGGTGACAGACGCGGTGACTGCGGTGACTCCCGTGGTGACAGACGCGGTGACCGCGGGTGACTCCCGTGGTGACAGACTGCGGGTGACAGACGCCACCCAGACCGGCCAGGTGTCCTGTTAACCAGCCGGCACACACGAATCGGAATCAGAGGTAGGTAGGGTACTGAATTGTGCATTCATGAATTGAGCTGCTCTATTTTTGTACATATCTTTCGGAAGCTGTACATCACGATCACGATAAAGATTCTCCCTTACATCACGCCGTAAAAAGTCATGACCCGGCAAAACAATGACACCACTCTGGGAAGTAGAACCATCAACAAAGTTCCCGAACAAAGAACTTAGCAAGTATGCATTATGCAATGCGCTTTTCGACTCGTCACATCCTTCCTGCTTATTCCACGTCAACACTATTTTGATAAGTAACTCAATCCTAACTCACTGTAACTCAATGTAAATATTGTCTCCCGCACATGATATTCAAAGTAACTCAATCCTAACTCACTGTAACTCAATGTAAATATTGTCTCCCGCACATGATATTCACAAGAACAATGGAAATTGACGATGTAGCCCACATACGGGCTGAAGATACGAGTTTCTAGTAGCTATGCAATGTCATCTCGTGCCGGTGGACAGCGCTGCGCTGCTAGCAGTGAGATCGTGACGGTGGACAGCGCTGCGCTGCTAGCAGTGAGATCGTGCCGGTGGACAGCGCTGCGCTGCTAGCAGTGAGATCGTGCCGGTGGACAGCGCTGCGCTGCTAGCAGTGAGATCGTGACGGTGGACAGCGCTGCGCTGCTAGCAGTGAGATCGTGCCGGTGGACGGCGCTGCGCTGCTAGCAGTGAGATCGTGCCGGTGGACAGCGCTGCGCTGCTAGCAGTGAGATCGTGCCGGTGGACAGCGCTGCGCTGCTAGCAGTGAGATCGTGACGGTGCTGCCGAATGGCGCTGATTGAAGGTATATAGTTCACCTTTAACATGGGGTTTTTGACTGAAATAGCAGATTTGTAGAGCAGATCTTAAAATGGGTTGTGGTGAAATAACTACCTCCCTACGTTAAGTAATTTCGACACAGGACTAGTGGGCCCGGTTTCATGTCCGCTGTTTAGGGCCACGATCGGGACATGAACGCTCGCCGCCGGAGGCAGGTACACTCTCTGGCACGTAGTCTCTGATTACGACGCCCGGGCGGCTGAGCCGCCCGGGCGGCGCGGCGGCCTCTTGTCAGAGACTGTACTTGGCGTCAGGCGGAGCGGGCGGAGCCAGAACGCCAGTTGCTATCTACGATTTCTCGTGAAATACAAAGAGAAACTTACTTCTTTCTCCATATATATCCATCAGTTGTCCAAACCAAAGTCATATTCCTAGTTTTGATTTCGAGATGCACCGTATGGTGGAATTTCAAGACAACTTTCCAGGTGACCTTTCCCTTTAAATGCCCGTTCGTTCTGCGTCAGCTGCAGTCAGCTGCTGCTGGTCCCCAGTCAGCTGTCAGTTTTCCCCAGTCAGCTGGTCCTGCGTCAGCTGCAGAACAGGGCCGCTCTGCATGCCGCCTTCACTTCTATCGGCAGCAGGCTGGCAGCCGTAATGAAGGCCGCCGTAATGCCGTAATGACATCCGAAATCATCCTTTGAATGTCAGCAATCAATATTCGCAAGCCGTTAAATATTATGCTTTCTTTGTTTGTTATTAATCGAACATACAAATGCGGCGCTTGTGATGGGAGTAAATGACAATACTGGTATGTTGTACGTAGAGGGCCAGGCAAGTCATCTAATAGACAGTTGACTTGTTCATAAATATGCCAGTATATTGCGATGTAGTGCACATTTTGTTCATCCCGATACATCATGATGCCTTGTGTCGTGCTTGGTAGTCGGGGGGCGGATCCAGGGGAGAAGAGGGGAGGGGAGGGGGGAGGGACACAGGGCCATGCCCCCAAACCACTTGAAAGCGGCGCAAATTTGACACATTTACTGAGATAAAATGAAATATAAACAACTTTTATTAGGGAGAGTTTGTTTTAAATCAGTTATCGATGCACAAGCAAGCGAAATCCGGCATCACTTTAACAAATGACAAAACTCATTGGCTCTTTTCTGCTTCAGTGAATGCATTTCGCTACTGTATACAGGCACGTAGTCAAGGGGGAGGGCGGCGGGGGCGGCCGCCCCCCCCCCCCCCTCCCCCTGGAGGCCAGGAGGGCCCTTTGCGCGCCGAAAAGGGCCGTCGAGACTGCGCGAAGCGCGGTACAATGGACTCTTTACCACGCGAAGCGTGGTCTTTAGAGAGTTTAGAGCACTTCAGAGGCCCTTTAGGGCCAGAAGGGCCTCTGAAAGACCAGAGGGCCCCTTGGACGTTCAAAAGAGCCATCTGCATGTCAAAGGGGCCCCTGGCCAGACCGAAAGGGTCCCTGACCGGGTCAGAGGGCCCCTTAACACGTCGAATGGCCCCTAGCCAGCACAGAGGGGCCCCTGAGTAGGTCAAGAGACCCCTGAGCATGTCGGCAGGGCGACAAAGCGGCCAGCGCAGTCTCTTCAGGTCATAAGGGTCCCTGAGCAGGTTGGAGGGCCCCTGGACATACCAGAGGGCCCCTGGGAAGTTAAAAGGGCCCCTGTGCAGGCCAGAGGGCCCCTGACCAGACCCGAAAGTGCCCCTATGTGGGTCAGAAGGGCCCCTGAACATGCCGAATGGACCCCTAGTCAGCACTGAGGGGCCCCAGGGCAGGTCGAAGGGCCCTCGAGCATGTCGCAAGGCGACAAAGCAGCCATTGCAGTCCCTTGTCAGGTCGGAAGGGCCCCTTAGAAGGATGAAGGGCCCCTGGAGAGACCATAGGGCTCCTGGAAAGTTCAAAGGGCCCCTGTGCAGATAGGAGGGGCCCCTAACCAGACGGAAAGGACCCCTGGACGGGTAAGAAGTGCCCCTGAACATGGCGAATTGGCCCCTAGCTACGTAAGAAGCTAGGGGCCAATTCGCCAACATGGCGAATTGGCCCGAATTGGCCCCCACCATCTGACTTGCCCCTATCTGGCAAGTCAGATGGGCCCCTGGCTACACCTAAAGGCTCCCTGGGCGGGTGGGAAGAGCCCTTGAACATGCCGGACGAGTTCTTAGCCAGACTGGAGGGGCCCCTGGCCATGTCGGAGGGGCCCCTGAGCATGTCGGCAGGGCGACAGAGCAGCCAGTGCAGTCCCTGGCCAGGTCGGAAGGACTTCTGAACAGGCCGAATGAGCCCATTGACACACAAAAGGGGCTTCTGGGAAGGTCAGAGGGGTCCCTGGTCAGACCGGAAGGGCCAACAGCACGTAGCTATCCCAGATGAAGATTAAATACAAAAAAGAGGACTTACTCCACAAGACAAATATTAAAAGCGGAACATTCGGGTATATTGTAACACCTTTCGTCAGGGTGTTACAATATACCTGAAAGCTCCGATTTAAGTTGTTCTTGTAGAGTAAGCCCTCTTTGTATTAAATATATATGTATATATATATATATATATATATATATATATATATATATATATATATATATATATATATATATATATATATATATATATATATAGTACCCACTCCACATCATGTCTTTTCGCTTCGCGGATCCCAGATGAGTCCCTGAACAGGTCGGAAGGGCGTTGAAAAGTAACCCGTTTTTGTAACCGTTTACCGTTTTGTAACCGTAACCGTAACCGTTTTTGTAACCGTAACAGTTTTGTTTTGTATCGGTGACCTAAGCCCTAAGGTCAGGTCAATTTCGTGACCTCCCCATTATAAGTCAATGGGAAAATATACAAATGCTTCCTTTTCAGAGAATATGTATTGGATCAGGCCAATTCTTTCAGAATCATGCTATTTTAGCTCATTTTGGATGACCCATGTGCAATTATTGCTGAGTGACCTCCAGCACCTTTTTGCCAATAACTCTTGATAAAATAAAGATAGAGACGTGCAAATGATACCACTGTGTATCTCTCGTCGAGTCGCGTCACCCCAAATGCAACATGACTTACCTGGGTCACCAAATGACCTTGGCCTGAGGTCAAATTTTGAAGTTGCCCAAACCAGGTCACCATTAAAGGAAATAATTCACCTTCAACATGGGTTTTGAACTGAAATAGCAGTTTTGTAGCCCGTGTTGAGAAATCCTTATCCGGAACTTTTCTTGGCTGAAAAGACTCCGGCCGAAGATATTTGACTTTTTGGCGAAGGAATACGGCGCATATATGATATATCGTACCGTCTGAGAGTGCCAGCACTGCCATGGAGCATGCGCAGACCAATAACGCACACCATAAAATCAATAATTTACAACCTTCTGTCCTGAATTGGCGCGATGTAGGACCATTTTTTAAAAGGAAAAAAGAAACTGTATTAAAAAATATAATAAAATCGTGTTCTGAAAAATTTCCGAAGGTGAACTATTTCCTTTAATATGTTGTTTCGAAGCGCCTTTGAGACAAACACGATGGTGTTAAAATTACTGATATATATCTAACCAATACAAAGTTATTTATGCAAAATTTCTGGGAAAAATGTCCTCGTGACCTTTGGTGACCTCTGGGGCCTAAACTGTTGACCTGAGCTTAAATGTGAGTAAAACAACGCTGAATTGAATTTTCATGAGCTTTCTATTGCTTTATTCAGTTTACTAGCTCTCATAGTTCCCTAGAAATTTGGGGCTTTCCAGAACAAAGTCCTTTACTTGGAAAATGTGACCTTTGATACTTGATTTGATGATAGGTGACCACAATATTGACCTGAGCCAAATAATACCCGAATTAACTTCGGATGGCCTTGTAGAGCGCTTTTGAACGCTATTTTCTGAGTCTCTCTAGCCTTTTTAGTTTTCGAGTTAAAGGGGGTGATCCCAATGGGATTTTGCACGCTGATCATGCCGGCTAGCAAAAGTCATGTACCGGTGACGCCACGACCAATCAGAGGCTGGTTTTGGATAGGACCCTCCCGCGTAATGCTGTGAGCCCCTCTGGTTACGCCCATGTGCGTCACCTCTGGTCATCGTGCTCCGCAATGCAATCGATCGCAGAGCAAACTTGGCGCTGCTCTAGAGAGCCGGCGTGTGAGAAGGTGCAGCGGCTGCCGCTTACCTGAAGTGGACGTCACCGGCGTCTGTCTGTCTGTCGGCTGCCGCTTACCTGAAGTAGACGTCACCGGCGTCTGTCTGTCTGTCGGCTGCCGCTTACCTGGAGTAGACGTCACCGGCGTCTGTCTGCCTGTCGGCTGCCGCTTACCTGAAGTGGACGTCACCGGCGTCTGTCTGCCTGTCGGCTGCCGCTTACCTGAAGTAGACGTCACCGGCGTCTGTCTGTCTGTCGGCTGCCGCTTACCTGGAGTAGACGTCACCGGCGTCTGTCTGCCTGTCGGCTGCTGCTTACCTGAAGTGGACGTCACCGGCGTCTGTCTGCCTGTCGGCTGCCGCTTACCTGGAGTAGACGTCACCGGCGTCTGTCTGCCTGTCGGCTGCCGCTTACCTGAAGTGGACGTCACCGGCGTCTGTCTGCCTGTCGGCTGCCGCTTACCTGGAGTAGACGTCACCGGCGTCTGTCTGCCTGTCGGCTGCCGCTTACCTGAAGTAGACGTCACCGGCGTCTGTCTGTCTGTCGGCTGCCGCTTACCTGGAGTAGACGTCACCGGCGTCTGTCTGCCTGTCGGCTGCCGCTTACCTGGAGTAGACGTCACCGGCGTCTGTCTGCCTGTCGGCTGCCGCTTACCTGGAGTAGACGTCACCGGCGTCTGTCTGTCTGTCGGCTGCCGCTTACCTGGAGTAGACGTCACCGGCGGCGGCAGTCAGTGGTGCAGTGGCAGTGGTGCTGTCGTCATAGGACAGAGCAGCCAGTGGTGCAGTAGCAGTGGCGCTGGTAGCAACCAGGCTGAGGACTAGCCAGACGCAGCCGACACGCGTGCCACACATGCCGGCAGTGGTACTAAGCGGCGGCCCCTGCCTGCGCGCCCCGACCCTCACAGCGCCGTCAGCTGACCAGCCTCCCTCTGCCCGGCGCGGCGGCGGCGGCGGCGTACAAAGGCAGCGCTGGTCCTGGTGGCACGGCCGCCCCCGCCCCCGCCGCCGCCCCGGCCACACTTATCGACCCGGGTTTCCAGGGGCGTCCAAACCTGGACGTGCCGCGCGGTGAGTGGCCGGAGTGGAGCGGCGGGACTGCAGACGGTATCCCGCACGCGCCATCTGCCGGACCACTCCGGCACTGATACATAACTCTCAAAACGGGCAGCTGCAGGAGCTCTCAAATCCGGTGCAGTTCCAGGGCTTCTAGTTGACTGTCGAATGTCATAACGGTGTTGGTAAGAATACTTCTCATCAGACAAGGTGCAAGTGGGTCAAAAGGGGCATAAATTCGCTTCGAAGAGTATGATGATGACAAATGGAGAATGCCAACAATAAACATTATTCACTTTGGAAGCCAAAGTTATGTAGCATCAACCCAGAACAAAATCAATATTGTAATTACTTGTTTTCTGAGTAATACACATGGGTGCATCATGCATCGCCGGAGCACATATGATTTTCAAGTTTCAATAGGTACATATAAGTAAAGACGAGCGAGAGACGAGCGAGCGCGACGAGCGAGCGCGAAGCGCTCGCTCGTCTTTCCGTGGTATATGGGAAAAATCTTAATATGAGTGGCCCGGCCCGGCCCGACCCGTGGCGACGCTTTTGAGAAGCTCATATCTCTGCAACCACACGTCCGATTGACCAGCTGACTTCTTTGCTGAGCAGCTCCATCCAACCTACCCTATTTGAGACCGGTGCCGACTCATGTGGATGACTACCACTGCGCGTGGCGCGTGCCGCGTGAGGGGTGTTGAAAAGTGTTTTCTCGCAAAAACTCTGCAACGGCTGAGCCGATTGTGTGCAAATTTGGTGTGTGGTTATGGACCCCTCAGCCGCCAATTTTCCACAAGTCAGGGGTGGGGTGCCTCTGCACGTACGCACGTGTACACCCCTATTCTATATGTCAGGAATAGCTGAGCCGATTGTGTTCAAATTTGCTGTGTGGTTAGGGACTTCTCAACCGCCAGTTCCCCACAAGTCAGAGATGGTGTGCCTCTGCACGTGCGCACGTGCACACCCCTATTATATATCTCAGGAACGGCTGAGCAGATTGTGTTCAAATTTGGTGTGTGGTTAGGGACCCCTCCGCCGCCGCCTACCCACAAGTCATGGGTGGGGTACCTCTGCACGTGCGCACGCGCGCACCTTTTTTGTAAATCAGAAACTACCTGACATCGAGTTGAAATTCCCCATACATTTCCTTCGCGCTCGCTCGTTCATCGCCAACTACGGCGCCCTTACTGGTATATTATTTGGGTGGCTGCCAGCTCCACTCTCCACTCGGCTTCAAATCCGACTACAAAAAAATGAGTCAGTCAGGTATGACGTCATACTTACCAGTTTTGTCATTTAATCAACAGAGCTGCTACAATTTATATTTTTAGCATAGGATTTTATGTCAAAATAATGTTTAATAAAACTGACATGTAATAAAACCAGTAAGGCGAGTTGGCGATGAACAAGCGAGCGCAAACGAAATGTATGGTGAATTTCAACTCGATCGGGAAAGTAAGATACAACAAAGGTGAGCACTGAGCACGTACGTACGTGCAGAGGAAACCCACCCCTGACTTGTGGGAAAGTAGCGGCTAAGAGGTCCCCAACCACACACCAAATTTGAACACAATCGGCTCGGCCGTTCCTGAGATATAGAATAGGAGGTGAGCACGTGCGTTTGTGCAGAGGCACCCTCCCCTGACTTGTGGAAAGGCGGCGGCTGAGAGATCCCAGATTTTTTTATTATCTGATTCTGAAAGCGAGATTTTTATCTTTATATATAGATATAGATATAGATATAGATATAGATATATATATATATATATATATATATATATATATATATATATATATATATATATATATATATATATATATATATATATATATAGATATATATAGATATATATATATATATATATATATATATATATATATATATATATATATATATATATATATATATAAATATATATATATATATAAATATGTATAAATATATATATATATATATATATATATATATAT
>JAXIVJ010012706.1:27500-30000 GCA_036785665.1 Chirona hameri | reverse complement strand
AACATCATCAGCAACATCATCATCAACATCATCATCAACATCATCATTAACATCATCATCAACATCAACATCATCATCAACATCATCATCAACATCATCATCAACATCATCATCAACATCATCATCAACATCATCATCAACATCATCATCAACATCATCATCAACATCATCAGCAACATCATCAGCAACATCATCAGCAACATCATCAGCAACATCATCAACAACATCATCATCAGCAACATCATCATCAGCAACATCATCATCAGCAACATCATCATCATCATCATCATCATCATCATCATCATCATCATCATCATCATCATCATCATCATCATCATCATCATCATCATCATCATCATCATCATCATCATCATCATCATCATCATCATCATCATCATCATCATCATCATCATCATCATCATCATCATCATCATCATCATCATCATCATCATCATCATCATCATCATCATCATCATCATCATCATCATCATCATCATCATCATCATCATCATCATCATCATCATCATCATCATCATCATCATCATCATCATTATCATCATCATCATCATCAGTCATCATCATTATCATCATCATGCCCGGAGGCGGTGTTGTACCGCCTCCGGGCATACCACACCGCCTCCGGGCATACAACACCGCCTCCGGGCATACTACACCGCCTCCGGGCATACAACACCGCCTCCGGGCATACTACACCGCCTCCGGGCATACCACACCGCCTCCGGGCATACAACACCGCCTCCGGGCATACTGCACCGCCTCCGGGCATACCACACCGCCTCCGGGCATACAACACCGCCTGCGGGCATACTACACACCGCCTCCGGGCATACCAGACCGCCTCAGGGCATACAAACACCGCCTCCGGGCATACAACACCGCCTCCGGGCATACCACACCGCCTCCGGGCATACAACACCGCCTCCGGTCATACAACACCGCCTCCGGGCATACCACACCGCCTCCGGCATACAACACCGCCTCCGGGCATACAACACCGCCTCCGGGCATACCACACCGTCTCACGTCATCATCAGCAACATCATCAGCAACATCATCAGCAACATCACCAGCAACATCATCAGCAACATCATCAGCAACATCATCAGCAACATCATCAGCAACATCATCAGCAACATCATCATCACACATCATCATCAACATCATCATCAACATCATCATCAACATCATCATCAACATCATCAGCAACATCATCAGCAACATCATCAGCAACATCATCAGCAACATCATCAACAACATCATCATCAGCAACATCATCATCAGCAACATCATCATCAGCAACATCATCATCATCATCATCATCATCATCATCATCATCATCATCATCATCATCATCATCATCATCATCATCACATCATCATCATCATCATCATCATCATTATCATCATCATGCCCGGAGGCGGTGTTGTACCGCCTCCGGGCATACCACACCGCCTCCGGGCATACAACACCGCCTCCGGGCATACTACACCGCCTCCGGGCATACCACACCGCCTCCGGGCAAACAACACCGCCTCCGGGCATACTACACCGCCTCCGGGCATACCACACCGCCTCCGGGCATACAACACCGCCTCCGGCATACTGCACCGCCTCGGGCATACCACACCGCCTCCGGGCATACAACACCGCCTCCGGGCATACTAAACCGCCTCCGGGCATACCAGACCGCCTCAGGGCATAAAACACCGCCTCCGGGCATACAACACCGCCTCCGGGCATATCACACCCGCCTCCGGGCATACAACACCGCCTCTGGGCATACAACACCGCCTCCGGGCATACCACACCGCCTCCGGGCATACAACACCGCCTCCGGGCATACAACACCGCCTCCGGGCATACAACACCGCCTCCGGGCATACAACACCGCCTCCGGGCATACCACACCGTCTCACGTCATCATCAGCAACATCACCAGCAACATCATCAGCAACATCACCAGCAACATCATCAGCAACATCATCAGCAACATCATCAGCAACATCATCAGCACATCATCAGCAACATCATCATCAACATCATCATCAACATCATCATCAACATCATCATCAACATCATCATCACAACATCAACATCATCATGAACATCATCATCAACATCATCATCAACATCATCATCAACATCATCATCAACATCATCATCAACATCATCATCAACATCATCATCAACATCATCATCAACATCATCATCAACATCATCATCAACATCATCATCTTCATCATCATCATCATCATCATCATCATCATCATCATCATCATCATCATCATCATCATCATCATCATCATCATCATCATCATCATCATCATCATCATCATCATCATCATCATCATCATCATCATCATCATCATCATCATCATCATCATCATCATCATCATCATCATCATCATCATCATCATCATCATCATCATCATCATCATCATCATTATCATCATCATCATGCCCGGAGGCGGTGTTGTAC
>JAXIVJ010012706.1:2500-10000 GCA_036785665.1 Chirona hameri | reverse complement strand
TCATCATCAACATCATCATCAACATCATCATCAACATCATCATCAACATCATCATCAACATCATCAGCAACATAATCAGCAACATCATCATCAACATCATGAGCAACATCATCAACAACATCATCATCATCATCATCATCATCATCATCATCATCATCATCATCATCATCATCATCATCATCATCATCATCATCATCATCAGCAACATCATCATCATAATCAGCAACATCAACATCAACATCATGAGCAACATCATCAACAACATCATCATCAGCAACATCATCATCAGCAAAATCATCATCAGCAACATCATCATCATCATCATCATCATTATCATCATCATGCCCGGAGGCGGTGTTGTACCGCCTCCGGGCATACCACACCGCCTCCGGGCATACAACACCGCCTCCGGGCATACTACACCGCCTCCGGGCATACAACACCGCCTCCGGGCATACCACACCGCCTCCGGGCATACAACACCGCCTCCGGGCATACAACACCGCAAACGGGCATACCACACCGTCTCACGTCATCATCAGCAACATCATCAGCAACATCATCAGCAACATCATCAGCAACATCACCAGCAACATCATCAGCAACATCATCAGCAACATCATTAGCAACATCATCATCAACATCATCATCAACATCATCATTAACATCATCATCAACATCAACATCATCATCAACATCATCATCAACATCATCATCAACATCATCATCAACATCATCATCAACATCATCATCAACATCATCATCAACATCATCATCAACATCATCAGCAACATCATCAGCAACATCATCAGCAACATCATCAGCAACATCATCAACAACATCATCATCAGCAACATCATCATCAGCAACATCATCATCAGCAACATCATCATCATCATCATCATCATCATCATCATCATCATCATCATCATCATCATCATCATCATCATCATCATCATCATCATCATCATCATCATCATCATCATCATCATCATCATCATCATCATCATCATCATCATCATCATCATCATCATCATCATCATCATCATCATCATCATCATCATCATCATCATCATCATCATCATCATCATCATCATCATCATCATCATCATCATCATCATCATCATCATCATCATCATCATCATCATCATCATCATCATCATCATCATCATCATCATCATCATTATCATCATCATGCCCGGAGGCGGTGTTGTACCGCCTCCGGGCATACCACACCGCCTCCGGGCATACAACACCGCCTCCGGGCATACTACACCGCCTCCGGGCATACCACACCGCCTCCGGGCATACAACACCGCCTCCGGGCATACTACACCGCCTCCGGGCATACCACACCGCCTCCGGGCATACAACACCGCCTCCGGGCATACTGCACCGCCTCCGGGCATACCACACCGCCTCCGGGCATACAACACCGCCTCCGGGCATACTACACCGCCTCCGGGCATACCAGACCGCCTCAGGGCATACAACACCGCCTCCGGGCATACAACACCGCCTCCGGGCATACCACACCGCATCCGGGCATACAACACCGCCTCCGGTCATACAACACCGCCTCCGGGCATACCACACCGCCTCCGGGCATACAACACCGCCTCCGGGCATACAACACCGCCTCCGGGCATACCACACCGTCTCACGTCATCATCAGCAACATCATCAGCAACATCATCAGCAACATCATCATCATCATCATCATCATCATCATCATCATCATCATCATCATCATCATCATCATCATCATCATCATCATCATCATCATCATCATCATCATCATCATCATCATCATCATCATCATTATCATCATCATCATGCCCGGAGGCGGTGTTGTACCGCCTCCGGGCATACCACACCGCCTCCGGGCATACAACACCGCCTCCGGGCATACTACACCGCCTCCGGGCATACCACACCGCCTCCGGGCATACAACACCGCCTCCGGGCAAACTACACCGCCTCCGGGCATACCACACCGCCTCCGGGCATACAACACCGCCTCCGGGCATACTACACCGCCTCCGGGCATACCACACCGCCTCCGGGCATACAACACCGCCTCCGGGCATACTACACCGCCTCCGGGCATACCACACCGCCTCCGGGCATACAACACCGCCTCCGGGCATACAACACCGCCTCCGGGCATACCACACCGCCTCCGGGCATACAACACCGCCTCCGGGCATACCACACCGTCTCACGTCATCATCAGCAACATCATCAGCAACATCATCAGCAACATCATCAACATCATCAGCAACATCATCAGCAACATCATCATCAACATCATCATCAACATCATCATCAACATCATCATCAACATCATCATCAACATCATCATCAACATCATCAGCAACATCATCAGCAACATCATCAGCAACATCATCATCAACATCATCATCAACATCATCATCAGCAACATCATCATCCGCAACCTCATCATCAGCAACATCCTCATCAGCAACATCATCATCAGCAACATCATCCTCAGCAACATCATCATCAGCAACATCATCATCAGCAACATCATCATCAGCAACATCATCATCATCATCATCATCATCATCATCATCATCATCATCATCATCATCATCATCATCATCATCATCATCATCATCATCATCATCATCATCATCAACATGCCCGGAGGCGGTGTTGTACCGCCTCCGGGCATACCACACCGCCTCCGGGCATACAACACCGCCTCCGGGCATACTACACCGCCTCCGGGCATACCACACCGCCTCCGGGCATACAACACCGCCTCCGGGCATACTACACCGCCTCCGGGCATACCACACCGCCTCCGGGCATACAACACCGCCTCCGGGCATACTACACCGCCTCCGGGCATACCACACCGCCTCCGGGCATACAACACCGCCTCCGGGCATACTACACCGCCTCCGGGCATACCACACCGCCTCCGGGCATACAATACCGCCTCCGGTCATACAACACCGCCTCCGGGCATACCACACCGCCTCCGGGCATACAACACCGCCTCCGGGCATACAACACCGCCTCCGGGCATACCAAACCGTCTCACGTCATCATCAGCAACATCATCAGCAACATCATCAGCAACATCATCAGCAACATCACCAGCAACATCATCATCAACATCATCAGCAACATCATCAGCAACATCATCAGCAACATCATCATCAACATCATCATCAACAGCAACATCATCATCAGCAACATCATCATCAGCAACATCATCATCATCATCATCATCATCATCATCATCATCATCATCATCATCATCATCATCATCATCATCATCATCATCATCATCATCATCATCATCATCATCATCATCATCATCATCATCATCATCATCATCATCATCATCATCATCATCAGCAACATCATCCTCAGCAACATCATCATCAGCAACATCATCATCAGCAACATCATCATCATCATCATCATCATCATCATCATCATCATCATCATCATCATCATCATCATCATCATCATCATCATCATCATCATCATCATCATCATCATCATCATCATCATCATCATCATCATCATCATCATCATCATCATCATCATCATTATCATCATCATGCCCGGAGGCGGTGTTGTACCGCCTCCGGGCATACCACACCGCCTCCGGGCATACAACACCGCCTCCGGGCATACTACACCGCCTCCGGGCATACCACACCGCCTCCGGGCATACAACACCGCCTCCGGGCATACTACACCGCCTCCGGGCATACCACACCGCCTCCGGGCATACAACACCGCCTCCGGGCATACTGCACCGCCTCCGGGCATACCACACCGCCTCCGGGCATACAACACCGCCTCCGGGCATACTACACCGCCTCCGGGCATACCAGACCGCCTCAGGGCATACAACACCGCCTCCGGGCATACAACACCGCCTCCGGGCATACCACACCGCCTCCGGGCATACAACACCGCCTCCGGGCATACAACACCGCCTCCGGGCATACCACACCGCCTCCGGGCATACAACACCGCCTCCGGGCATACAACACCGCCTCCGGGCATACCACACCGTCTCACGTCATCATCAGCAACATCATCAGCAACATCATCAGCAACATCACCAGCAACATCATCAGCAACATCATCAGCAACATCATCAGCAACATCATCAGCAACATCATCAGCAACATCATCATCAATATCATCATCAACATCATCATCAACATCATCATCAACATCATCATCAACATCAACATCATCATGAACATCATCATCAACATCATCATCAACATCATCATCAACATCATCATCAACATCATCATCAACATCATCATCAACATCATCATCAACATCATCATCAACATCATCATCAACATCATCATCAACATCATCAGCAACATAATCAGCAACATCAACATCAACATCATGAGCAACATCATCAACAACATCATCATCAGCAACATCATCATCAGCAAAATCATCATCAGCAACATCATCATCATCATCATCATCATTATCATCATCATGCCCGGAGGCGGTGTTGTACCGCCTCCGGGCATACCACACCGCCTCCGGGCATACAACACCGCCTCCGGGCATACTACACCGCCTCCGGGCATACAACACCGCCTCCGGGCATACCACACCGCCTCCGGGCATACAACACCGCCTCCGGGCATACAACACCGCAAACGGGCATACCACACCGTCTCACGTCATCATCAGCAACATCATCAGCAACATCATCAGCAACATCATCAGCAACATCACCAGCAACATCATCAGCAACATCATCAGCAACATCATTAGCAACATCATCATCAACATCATCATCAACATCATCATTAACATCATCATCAACATCAACATCATCATCAACATCATCATCAACATCATCATCAACATCATCATCAACATCATCATCAACATCATCATCAACATCATCATCAACATCATCATCAACATCATCAGCAACATCATCAGCAACATCATCAGCAACATCATCAGCAACATCATCAACAACATCATCATCAGCAACATCATCATCAGCAACATCATCATCAGCAACATCATCATCATCATCATCATCATCATCATCATCATCATCATCATCATCATCATCATCATCATCATCATCATCATCATCATCATCATCATCATCATCATCATCATCATCATCATCATCATCATCATCATCATCATCATCATCATCATCATCATCATCATCATCATCATCATCATCATCATCATCATCATCATCATCATCATCATCATCATCATCATCATCATCATCATTATCATCATCATGCCCGGAGGCGGTGTTGTACCGCCTCCGGGCATACCACACCGCCTCCGGGCATACAACACCGCCTCCGGGCATACTACACCGCCTCCGGGCATACCACACCGCCTCCGGGCATACAACACCGCCTCCGGGCATACTACACCGCCTCCGGGCATACCACACCGCCTCAGGGCATACAACACCGCCTCCGGGCATACTGCACCGCCTCCGGGCATACCACACCGCCTCCGGGCATACAACACCGCCTGCGGGCATACTACACCGCCTCGGGGCATACCAGACCGCCTCAGGGCATACAACACCGCCTCCGGGCATACAACACCGCCTCCAGGCATACCACACCGCCTCCGGGCATACAACACCGCCTCCGGTCATACAACACCGCCTCCGGGCATACCACACCGCCTCCGGGCATACAACACCGCCTCCGGGCATACAACACCGCCTCCGGGCATACCACACCGTCTCACGTCATCATCAGCAACATCATCAGCAACATCATCAGCAACATCACCAGCAACATCATCAGCAACATCATCAGCAACATCATCAGCAACATCATCAGCAACATCATCAGCAACATCATCATCAACATCATCATCAACATCATCATCAACATCATCATCAACATCATCATCAACATCATCAGCAACATCATCAGCAACATCATCAGCAACATTATCAGCAACATCATCAACAACATCATCATCAGCAACATCATCATCAGCAACATCATCATCAGCAACATCATCATCATCATCATCATCATCATCATCATCATCATCATCATCATCATCATCATCATCATCATCATCATCATCATCATCATCATCATCATCATCATTATCATCATCATGCCCGGAGGCGGTGTTGTACCGCCTCCGGGCATACCACACCGCCTCCGGGCATACAACACCGCCTCCGGGCATACTACACCGCCTCTGGGCATACCACACCGCCTCCGGGCAAACAACACCGCCTCCGGGCATACTACACCGCCTCCGGGCATACCACACCGCCTCCGGGCATACAACACCGCCTCCGGGCATACTGCACCGCCTCCGGGCATACCACACCGCCTCCGGGCATACAACACCGCCTCCGGGCATACTAAACCGCCTCCGGGCATACCAGACCGCCTCAGGGCATAAAACACCGCCTCCGGGCATACAACACCGCCTCCGGGCATATCACACCGCCTCCGGGCATACAACACCGCCTCTGGGCATACAACACCGCCTCCGGGCATACCACACCGCCTCCGGGCATACAACACCGCCTCCGGGCATACAACACCGCCTCCGGGCATACAACACCGCCTCCGGGCATACAACACCGCCTCCGGGCATACCACACCGTCTCACGTCATCATCAGCAACATCACCAGCAACATCATCAGCAACATCACCAGCAACATCATCAGCAACATCATCAGCAACATCATCAGCAACATCATCAGCAACATCATCAGCAACATCATCATCAACATCATCATCAACATCATCATCAACATCATCATCAACATCATCATGAACATCAACATCATCATGAACATCATCATCAACATCATCATCAACATCATCATCAACATCATCATCAACATCATCATCAACATCATCATCAACATCATCATCAACATCATCATCAACATCATCATCAACATCATCATCAACATCATCATCTTCATCATCATCATCATCATCATCATCATCATCATCATCATCATCATCATCATCATCATCATCATCATCATCATCATCATCATCATCATCATCATCATCATCATCATCATCATCATCATTATCATCATCATCATGCCCGGAGGCGGTGTTGTACCGCCTCCGGGCATACCACACCGCCTCCGGGCATACAACACCGCCTCCGGGCATACTACACCGCCTCCTGGCATACCACACCGCCTCCGGGCATACAACACCGCCTCCGGGCAAACTACACCGCCTCCGGGCATACCACACCGCCTCCGGGCATACCACACCGCCTCCGGGCATACAACACCGCCTCCGGGCATACTACACCGCCTCCGGGCATACCACACCGCCTCCGGGCATACAACACCGCCTCCGGGCATACTACACCGCCTCCGGGCATACCACACCGCCTCCGGGCATACAACACCGCCTCCGGGCATACAACACCGCCTCCGGGCATACCACACCGCCTCCGGGCATACAACACCGCCT
>JAXIVJ010012705.1:27500-39495 GCA_036785665.1 Chirona hameri | reverse complement strand
AATTTTCAAATTTTCAAAAAAGGAAAGTTTTAACCCGTATTTCAGTGAATGCGCTTTCATTTCAGCAATATCATTCAAGTTTATTGCATGAATTTGCAATTTTTTTTTCGTGAATTTTATTCAATCCCAAAATAGCACAATTTATGTTGAGGGTAGTTGTGGGTAGTTGACAGCTGATTTGAGCACGTGGGTTAACAGGGGTGAAAAAAAACAGTGACACGGTGTCACACGCCGATGACAGATTATGGTCGAACATCAAAAATAAGACAGAATTGCCTCTTCACAACTTCACTTTTATTCGCAACTACAGTCATCAGAAATGATCCGATTCTGCGTCAAACTACTCCCAATCAGCACCCTTTTCATTTAGTGGTGGCATCTTTTTTAGACAGGGGGGTACAGAAATTTCCCGGCCGCCAGGCCAGCGACCAATGTATTTCTGCTATTGGAAACGACACGAAAACGACAAGAATTAGACAGTCTGTCTAAAAGGTTGCGATCACGGCGCACAAGTAGCGAAACTGGACCACCCAGTGGTGTCCACAAACCATCAATTTGAACTAACTTTGAGTTGGAGTTGGAGGTGTACCGGTGTTGAAGTGTTTGTTTCTTGAGTTAATCAGTTTTTTTTATAACGTTCGCTTTGCGAAGTGCGAACTGTTTTTGTTTTTTGTTTTTTTTTAAGCAGTTTTTTTTAAAAGCAGTTTCGCTGCATCATTGTTTTTTAGACAGATTAGACAGATATGGGCTTTGCCGCTGACAGCTTAGACGTTTTTTCACCCCTGTGGGTAGTGGTGGGTAGTTGAACAGTGTTTGCGGGCGTGGCGCGGGTAGTCACAGGCCTGAGAAGTGGCAGCTCTATTCGGGTTGCAGATTTACTGAAGCTCTTCTTTTGCTCATACCACTGTAAAAAAATATTGACAAGCTATATGTCAAAACAAGGGCTTCAAACAAGCCATCGCCCTGTTGGTATTCAAATAACACAACCTTATAAGAATCTGGGCAGGGTAAGAATACCTGTAGAATACCTGGGCAGTGTAAGTAGCCTTGTTTTGAAATAAGGGATCAGGCTTACCTTGTCACTAAGCTATTCAAACAACACACAGCATGGTTTGGGATTGGTTTTTGCCTTCTTAAATGAAAAGGTCCATCCTCCTTCATTTACCAGCTGCTGACAAGCCTCATGCTGCATATGGAAATAGCCACAGACTCGCCATGCTCAGCTGATCCAGCTTTGACACGCTGGTCACATGCATTAGAGATTACGAAGCAGCCCATTTAGGTGACCTTGGTGTTTGTTGATGATGTCATTGGTTTGGGACTTGTGGAAGGATGATTTTGCAGGCTTGATAGCTAACGAGTCGCCACGCGGCACCAAGATGTGTCGCCATTTTTGTTTGCGACTGAATATTTGCTGTGATCTCGGAGAGTAGCGAGCTGTGCGTGCCTGAAAACATTGTACTTATGCTGTAAGATTTGTTTTCATGGCCTGCAAATGTTTTTGACATACTGGCAAAGCGATTTACTTTAATTCTGATACCTAATACACCCTTTTTAGTTTGCTTTTGGCCGACGTTCGAAAACTCAGGTTTAAACTGTTCTTTGGTGTGAGGGAGATTGCAATTTTGAAATTATAGTTTTCATATATGCAATCCCTCAACGACTGTGTTTCTTTAGAACTGCAGTTTCTTTCTATTTACATGATTCATTTAATTTATTGCTATGAATATTGTCATTTGATGGCACAGCCAAGCTTTTTGACACAAGCTCGAGTGACGTGATTCCAACTCTTGCAATGGTGATGTGATCGTCAGCTCTTCCTGATACATGAGATAGGTGCGGTTTAGGTGCAACCAGGTTGACCTTTGTGTAGTTGGCTGTCGGTGGCAAGATCACATTTACGTTTAATGTTATTTCTTGCAAGATAGCAAGATTCAAATTGTGGAAGCCTGAGAAATTTAGGTATTAGCTGCACAGGCATACACTTCCGTACACCAACTGTAGGTAGTGTAAACAAGGGTACGGACAGTACAAGCCCGCTTGATGACGTCACTGGGAGGGTATTTTTTCACTATCAATCGTAACTTTCCATGGTGTATCCTATGTAGTTTTTATCCTTGATAGTTGTGACTGACTGATTGAGGAACAGAGCCGTCCTCAGGCAACGATGGATGAGGGGCAGAAGGCGTTCTCAGGGAGCAGTGATGGTGGAAACAATTGTAATAACAATCAAACTGAACTCATACACTTTATAGCAATTACCGGTCGCAGGGACACCACGTTTAGAATGCTCCACTTGCATTCACTCACTGTGCCGCAGAACCTACTGGGGGCTGCCCCCCCACCCCCAAGCCCATCTCGTGATACAAAACCTAACCCTAATGGTGTAAATACATTCACAAACTTATTATGCTGTGTAGGGTTAGGTTTTGTCTACAAGATGGTCTGGGGGGTCCGGGGGGCGACAGGCGACAGCACCTCAGTAGGTTCAGCAGTGCAGCGAGCAATATGCGAGCGGAGCATTCTAAACGTGGAGGGTCCCTAGTGACCGTAGTTGCTATTAAAGGTTAGAGTCAGGTTTGATTATGTTAATTACAATTGTTTCCACACACCGATAGTGAAAAAATACTCTCGCAGTGATGTCATCAAGCCGGTCTTCACCACCCGCCCCTTGTTACGCTACCTACAGCTGGTGTACAGAAGTGTGATGCCTGCACAGCTAATACCACACAATTTGATGGTTCTCTATTATGTATTTTTATGATCTTACGTTCAGCACTGAATACCACAAGATGAAATAATTCCCTACACTGATTGACTGTTTTCCACCAGTCAAGTAAATTTAGAAAAAAGGCTGGAAAATTATGACATGTATAAAAATATGAGCCAATTGTTTTATTATATTAGAAATTCAAAGCAACGTCCTGTCTTGTTTCACCACTAAAATGTAATCTGTTTGTATAGGTGGCTATACTAACAGCAGTGCATTATTGTCCCGATCAAGCATTGCTAACATATACGCCACTCTTATAGCATGCATAATGTAACACGATTGTAATGTATAATTTTTCCTTTGATTGATGTAGATCAGTTTAAAATGGCTTAACATGTTTCATTATCATTGAACACATACAAAGTTAGCCAATTTTAAACTTCTACATCCTTTATCTGAACATGTTCCAAAACAAAAATGCATAAAAATGTCAGCCTGACCACTCCTTGAATTTCATGCCATAGGTAACAATATTGGTGTTGCGACGTGATCTCCTGTCTGGTCACTTCACATGGTGTCATCGACATGAGGTGTGCAACAGTCAATTGTTTTTTTGTGGGGGGGGGCGTTTTCTGTCTCATTCCAAGTCATTTTGATTATAGAGCATTGCCAAACGGTTTTGAATGCGAACAAACGGTTTGAGAAATGTCTAAATTATCGCACTTGGTAGTGAAGAAGCTCTAATGTGAAATGCACAATGACGATCCTTTTAGAATGAACACTCAATTTTTTTTCTTCAGAATGTGCTATTTTCTACCTGCACAATGTTAAGTTTTGCCCAATGACAAACTGAAATCTGATTGTGGCGACTAGTTTTGCATATGTCAACTGTTCTGCACCAACCGCGCGGGAAGGGCACCAAGTTTGGTCCTGTATTGAAACAGTTTTGACGATTGGCCATGCTCAATTGAAAAAGGTGTAATATTATATTAACATCATAACTACCATTACTAAGCGTCAGGATATGCTAAACTTTTGCTATGATGCAAATGCTTTCTTCATTGACAGTCTGAGCTCTGTTTGACTTTGACCTTAGATATAGCTACATATGCAGGGATGTAGTTTTATAGTTATATACACCAACTGTACTATCACTATCAAATTGTAACTTTGCAGGGTGTATCCTATGTAGTTTATACCTTGATAGTTTGACTGACTGATTGAGGAACAGAGCCGTCTTCAGGCAACAATGGAGGGAGGGGGCAGAGGCGTTCTCAGGGAGCAGTGATGGTGGAAACAATTGTTGAGGATGTCGATGACACCATGTGAGTGACAGACAGGAGATCACGTCGCAACACCAATATTGTTGCCTATGGCATGAAATTCAAGGAGTGTTCAGGTTGACATTTGTATGCATTTTTGTTTTGGAACATGTTCAAATAAAGGATGTGAAGTTTAAAATTGGTTAACTTTGTATGTGTTCAATGATAATGAACATGTTAAGCCATTTTAACTGATCACATCAATCAAAGGAATAATTATACATTATAATCGTGTACATTATGCATGCTATAAGTGGGGAAAATTATTGGGGTGCTCAAGATCTTTTTTAATACCAGCCCTCAGTTGTTGCAATGTGTGTCAGTATTTAAACCTACAAGAAACACTGCCCTGTGGTTTTTTATGAAATACCCAGGTTTTTCCAACCCTTACCTTGTATTCTTACCTTGTTGGGTTCCATCATGTAACATGTTGGTGAAGGCATTTGAGGAAAGTCATGAAGGAGAGAGAGAACCCTATATAGATGAATAAGACACACCCATGCCTGTCATATTGCACATCACCGGCTGTCTATTGAGTATTAACAAACAATATTTTACTGGAATTGTGCGTCTTACAAGTATAAGTCTTAGTTTTGCTCATTGCTGTCTAATTATATAAATGGAACACACTTTTTCATATTGGAAAAGTGATGATGCAAGCATTCCCATTGATGGAAAATATAGGAAGTGCCTGACTTTCTAGCGATGTTGGGGTCAAGTGTTGCACAACAGTGATTTCTACCTGGCAGATTCAAATTTGACATAGTGAGATGCATATTCCTTCCCTTGTTGTGACAAAATTCAACCTTTAAGTCAGTTTTTGTCATTGATGATGATGTGGTCATGCATATTTGCTTAAAGGGAATGTTTCACCTTTGTATTGGTTTTGAACTGAGATAGCCATTATCTTTGGCCTTTATTGAAATGTCGAAAATACTAAGGTCATTTTCCCCAAAACTTAGCCGTTTTTAAGCAATTTAATTTCCCATTTGCAAAATGGGGTCTAGGCTAGTGCCGCCGCTGATTGGCCGACAGCCACTTTTTCAGCCAATCCCCACTTTGTCAGCTAATCAGCGGCGGTCTATAGCTCAATAATGACGTCATTATCCCAAATTTAAAACCTTAATTTGTATGAAGTTAAGTGACTTTTCTAGAGAAAAAATATCACCATCGTTTTCAGCAGCACTTACTTCCTTCATATTTTCGACTACAGCCAGCATATATTTGACAATTTCTGGAAAGGTGAAACATTCCCATTAAGATGTAAAAATAACCAATGATTATTATAATTGAATGAATGAGTGCCTGATAAAAATTTGTTATTGGACAAGCCAAAGGCGAGTTCAATAAGAAATCTTTCAGGCATGAGTCCATTAAATATTGTACCATGCGACTTATTTGCAACATGGTATGATCCAAGAACAAAAGTACTATTGGATCCTGTAGAGTCCAATAACACTTCAGGTGCTTCCCCCCATTGGCTTCAGCATTGCAATCCATAAACTAAGCCATAAAGTTGCATTTATTAGTAAAATATATGTAGCATGTGCTGAATATAATGATCTCTCAGATGCATGATAATAGGCTTGTATAAGATTATTGGGCATGATCAGTTTGTTCAGGAGCATATGCACAGGGTGTTAACAGGTGACACGTGTGGTTTCCACTAAGACAGTGACCACTGATGAACTGATATAACTTGTTTTGGCCTCTAGCAGTTTCTAGGGCATTTTGTGATGCTGATTTAAAATTTGGCATCCATTTTACATTAGTATATGTTCCATCGGGGTCATGCACTTTCACAGGTCAACCGAGGTCACTGACCTCCGATGACCTTAGACAGGGGCGGATACAGGGGGCGGCGGAGGGCCCCCCCCCCCCCCCCCCCCCCCTGCGCCGAAGGCGCAGGGCGCCCCTCCGCGCCGAAGGCGCGTTCGGCGCAGGACGCCCCCTCCGCGCCGAAGGCGCGGAAGGGCCTCGTAAGCAGGACCAATTTCCGCGCCGAAGTCGCGGAAATAGGCCCCTCTGGCCAGTGACTGCGCCCTTCTGGCCAGTGACGGCGCCCCTCTGGCCAGTGACGGCGCCCCTCTGGCGAGTGACGGCGCCCCTCTGGCCAGTGACGCGCCCCTCTGGCCAGTGACGGCGCCCCTCTGGCCAGTGACGCGCCCCCTCTGGCCAGTGACGGCGCCCCTCTAGCCAGTGACGGCGCCCCTCTGGCCGGTGACGGCGTCCCTCTGGCCAGTGAAGGCGCCCCTCTGGCCAGTGACGGCGCCCCTCTGGGCCAGTGACGGCGCCCCTCTGGCCAGTGACGGCGACCCTCTGGCTAAATTTTAAAACATCACCATTTTTGACTTATGGCTCCTAAAGTATGATGTATTTTTAATCCGATTTTTTCGGTTTTCAATAACCAGCTACGAACAAATATACGTCACCACTGCATTTCTGAGGCCAAACTAGTCCAAGCAAAATGCATTTTCATTTATATTATAAATTTACAATTTTGACCTTATGTGACCTGACCTTGACCTGCGCTTGGCATTCACTTCACTTAAATGAGATGAGGTGGTAAAATGACTCACTATCGAGTTGTACGTTTACAATTATCCATAAAACATGCATCGAATGACGCATGTTTTATGGATATAACCTAAACCTTTTGCGCATAGTGATCTGACCTTGGCCAACAATCAATTTAGCTCGTGCGGTATGTGTACTATACCTTTGAGAACACTTTAGGTCATAATGGTTGCAATCGAAGGCTTTGTATAGAAAGTATGGCACACACACTCAATTACCTCGATTTTGAGCTTTTACCTCCCCAGGTTCTATTTCCAGGTATCAACCAGGTTCCCAGGTTCTATTTCGCCCACCTTGGTACATACCTTATGATTGCAAATAATTGGTTGGTGAGGGCTCCGTACCAAACAAGTCGAAAGGGCATGCTTTCTTTAATCATCGCCACCACTAAAATCGTCATCGTTCACTAAAATGCACCTTAAATGCAGAGAGCCGGACAAACACAGTGCCCCGAACTTTTCCCGACCGACCGCTCAGTATGAAATCTTCGAATATAAAAGCATGTAAAACATGCTTTCAGATTATCTGTTAAAAAAAAAATCCCCACACGGTTCGTTATAAGGGTTCGGATGGGTCAAACTACGGGAGATGCACCATTCGAAAGCTGAACTTACGCGGAATTAGTCCATCGAGCGCCTTTTTTTATTGACATTTTGTCCGAAGTCGCGCCTCTTTCGTTTGGCCAGGGCTATCGCGTATGGTATGGCGAAAATGCAGACCAATGACGTTTACCGATTCGTCATGCTCTGCACGTCAACAGTGCCAGAAAAAGTGGTTCCACGATCTAAGTTCGCGGAACAAATTTGTAATGCGTATACCAGTATTTTTTGCGTATTTTGTATACGCGTTTCTACACAACCTATTTTCATATATACCCAATATGTGCATACATTATGATGTGGAAAGTTGATGAGTCGTCAGTCGTATTTCCTGTACAGATATGGTCTTGGCGTTAGTCGGGGACCGAGACTCCTGGGTCGTATGTTAAAAAGGTACGTAGCGTATGCGTATATGGGAAACTGGACTCAAGTCTCAGTCTAAAGTGCTGCCGTCTTTTGCATAGCGTGTTTGTAGTGTCCCAGGGTTATCCAATATCCATGGCCCCGATGACGATGGTATCGGTGGCGGGGTTGTAACCTGAATACGCAAAAACTTTTTTGGGAGGTTTTAAAAAGTTTTTGGTTTAATTTTTGGAAAAGTACCTACCAGTTTCCTTCCCTAAATCACTGCAGAAATTTCGGGAATTTGGAGGTTCCGCCTTACGATTTTGTTGGACAATTTGTGTCGCATCACTGTCACGTTCCGGCCATTGTTCGGAAAGTCAAGTCTCAGTATATTTTTTATGCTCGTCAGCCATTTGCACCAGCAGACTAAACAAAAAAAATTACAAGCCGTTTTCACGAAGGATTATTGCGCTGAAAAGTTTCTGAAAGATTCTGAAAGTTTTGAAAAACTACAGAACTTTTACATGCGATTTTTGGCTAGAAATGCCCCTCATAATTTTGAAATATGTTGGTAAGAATAAAATATGTTGACAAAATTGCGGTTTGGTGATAATAAGGAAGATAAGTATTGCTAGAATCTTCCTGGAACTTCCTGAATCTTCCTGAAACTTTCAGGAAGATTCTATCAATACTTATCTTGCTTATTACCACCAAACTGCAATTTTGTCAACATATTTTATTCTTACCAACATATTACAAAATTATGAGGGACATTTCTAGCCAAAAATTGCATGTAAAAGTTGTGTAGTTTTTCAAAACTTTCAGCGCAATAATCCTTCGTGAAAACGGCTACAGTCAAAGTTTTCACGGAACAAAACTTCCAAGTTCAGAAAAATGGAGAAACGGGCCACTTTTCTGACACTGCACGTCAACGTCTCATAGAATGCAAAGATGGTTTGGTTGGTTGCACGGCTGCATCACAGCCAAGCGCTCCCGGTGTCGGCACTAAGGCGCACTCCCGCCCGCGCCTCACACGCAGAATCGCCCCTCGCGAAACGCGAACTGAGCACTGCGCGCCGCCGGCCCGGCTTACGGAGCGGGCTCTCGGCCAGTCACAGACAAACGGTGCATCGCATGTTGAAAAACCTAGCTCTGTCCACTAGCCAAGGAGAGCATGACAAATTTACATCCACCTCCGATCGTTACAAATGGTACTTTTGGACAATTGTATGCACCATATTTGCCATATACACCATATTTGGCGTCAGATGCCACAGCGCGGCCGCCGCCGACCGGCTGGCCGGTCAGGGTCAGGTCATGACCGGCGGCGGCCGCCTCTGACGTCACATCGTGTACAGACTCGAAGCTGGCCAATCCGGGCCGGCGCCCAGTCCCGGTCAGAGGCTACGTTAGGCAAATATGGTGCATACAAATGTCCAAAAGTACCATTTGTAACGATCGGAGGTGGCTGGAAATTTGTCACGATCTCCTTGGATAGCTAGGACAGAGCTAGGTTTTTCAACATGCGATGCACCGTTTGTCCGTGACTGGCCGATAGCCCGCTCCGTAAGCCGTGTCGCGAGGGGCGATTCTGCGCGTGCGCAGAATCGCACCTCGCGACATGGTACGATTCTGTGTGCGGCGGGAGTGCGCCGTAGTGCCGACACCGGGAGCGCTTGGCTTTGATGCAGCCGTGCAACCAACCAAACCAACTAATATGGCTTTGCATTCTATGAGACATTGACGTGCAGAGCATGATGAATCGGTAGACATGTCATTGGTCTGCATTTTCGCCATACCATCGCGATAGCCCTGGCCAAACGAAAGAGGCGTGATTTCGGACAAAATGTCGACAAAAAAAGGCGCTCGATGGATTTGGGAACAATTTACATCGCTGAATTCCGCGTGAGCTCAGCTTTCAAATGGTGCATCTCCCGTAGTTTGACCCCTCCGAACCCTTCCAACGAACCGTGCCCATAACTGACAGTCGGATTCGGAGTCGGCAACATTTTTCCGACTGACTGGCCGAGACCTCCGAGTCCGACTCTGCACGCTAATTCGATCTGAGCAGATGATCATTATGCGAGCGAGCGATAATGCGATCGATAATGACTTCGTGGGCAGGGGCTTTTTCCCGTCCGAACGATGCAATATGCATTCTGCGAACTGATCTTTGTGTACCCCTTTCAGCTGAGACCTGTGTCCGGGAGCTATGCGCCAACATCGAATGCAGGTTCGATGAACTTTCTGCCAGGCCTGCCGGCATGAAGTACTGCGAGGTGAGCATGGACGAGGAAGGCAAGAACTACCGCATGTCTGGCATCAGGCTGGAGGAGCATGTAATCGCCCTGCCTGGGGCATCGCTCGAAGCGGCGATCTGCTGCTGGGCTGCGACCTTCCCGGTATTGAACATAAAGTTCCCGGCGCGCAACCCCAGGAACCTGTGCGTTTTCATGTACCGGGAAGTAATCGGAGTAAACGGCGGGCCAGCACTGAAGCCCGCGGTGCTGAACTTTTTACGCACTTTGTACAACAGCCACGACTGAGGTTCCTGCTCAGTCGGAGGTGCCTGCTCAGTCCGAGGTGCCTGCTCAGTCGTGAGGTGCCTGCTCAGTCGTGAGGTGCCTGCTCAGTCGTGAGGTGCCTGCTCAGTCGTGAGGTGCCTGCTCAGTCGTGAGGTGCCTGCTCAGTTGTGAGGTGCCTGCTCAGTCTTGAGGTGCCTGCTCAGTCGTGAGGTGCCTGCTCAGTCGTGAGGTGCCTGCTCAGTCGTGAGGTGCCTGCTCAGTCGTGAGGTGCCTGCTCAGTTGTGAGGTGCCTGCTCAGTTGTGAGGTGCCTGCTCAGTCGTGAGGTGCCTGCTCAGTCGTGATTTGCCTGCTCAGCCGTGATTTGCCTGCTCAGCCGTGAGATGCCTGCTCAGTCGTGGGAACACGGGGAAAGTCGCAGCCCAGCAGTGCTCACTCGCCTCACGTTAACGGGGGCCCCGTGGTGCTCTGCCCTTTTACGCGCACAGGCGCTGTGCAACCAGCTTCGATTAATAAAATTCCGTTTTCCGCAATGTTTATGTTGTTTGGTGTTGTCTGGCGATGCGCACGAATGCGCGGGTCATCGGATGACGGACGTAGTAGAAGCCTGCTATTGGATGGTAGGAATAGCAGTGACATTCCAGAGCGTGTTCCAGAACGAGCCGTAGACTCATTACGAAAACAAATTGGTTCAGTAGCCTCCGTGCTTTCCCCTTGTTTCGACATAGTTAGCTTTCCAGGACGAGCCAAAGACTCATTATAACCCTTGTCAGTTAACTAGCCTCCCTCATTTCACCCTTGTTTTGAGGTCATTTACTCACTAGCTGGGTGGTAATTAAACACGCCTGAACACGGAGCCTGCTCATTCAACAAGTTAAAAAGACTGACAATGCTCATCGGACACGCCAGGAACAAGCCGCTGCCTGGTAGGATTTAGTTGACGAGTGCTGAACGAGCCGGCAACGAGGCAACTGCTCAGCATGGCAGGCAGGGGCCTGTGTGAAACATAGCCTGTAGCTCCGCAATTTAGCGTTGGGAATCATTTAACGAGGAGCTTGTTAATATTTTTTACAGTGTAGTCATGCGAAGTGGTCGTCCAGGTTCAAGCATAGTGGTCGCCAACGTGGTTGGCAGGACATAACTTTTTTAGACCCCTGATCATGTTCCCGTATCTCGTTCCAACATCCCTTTCCCTTACCCAGTTTCCGTATATTGTTGCCTTATTTCCAGTTCCGTGCAGGGGGCAACGGGGGGGGGGGGCAAAAACTACAAATTTTAGAGGTATTTGTGAACCAACACAGCTGTCATGTTTATCAACCAATTTTAACGCAACTAATGGGAATTGATAGAGATTGAATTGGAGATTGATATGTGGCGATGACTTTTTAAAATTCAAAATAACAGGCGTGTGCAGGTCACTCATTATGGGTTGAAGAAAATGCATAATAAAACCGTTTTTGGATGTTTAAAAAAAAAAATGGTTTGTTATTGTGACATTAGATTAAACAGTTATAAACGGTATATTTTTTTCCCATAAGCGGTGCCAGGTTAGTGAAAAAGGGACGCCAAATATAACCAAATTAACCGCAGGCAAGTTGCAACCCAGCAATATAAATAAGTTACTGATCGTAGATAGTTCCTTTTTGCATGTTGTACTTCATGATAGGCGTATCCAGGATATAAACTGGGGAGGTGCAATACCTTTTGATAGGCATATTTTCCGCTATTATTGTTATTTATTGTTATGTCTGCTCAGCACTCTCGACTTCTCATCTTGCTTAAGCCGGCAGTCACTGGGGTATATTCTGTAACACGACTCACTGGGGAGGGGGGGGGGGGCTATCCCCCCCCCCCCCCCCCTCCCCCTGGTATATTCAGAACCAATGATCGCAGCGGGACGCGCAAGGCGGCATTCG
>JAXIVJ010012705.1:0-25000 GCA_036785665.1 Chirona hameri | reverse complement strand
AGATGCACCGCATATGCAAAAAGCTATGCAAGGAAAACCTCAGGGGGTCGTTTTAGGGTGAGGGTTAAATCTAAGGGGAAATATTAAAATGCTTCCTATTCTAAGGAGACGCAAGATAGTAGTCTAATTCCTTCTGTATCATGTTATTATAGGACGTTTTTGATGACCTAGGTGCCATTTTTGTTCAGTGACCTCTACAGGGTCAGCCGAGGTAATCCGAGGTCACCAACAGTTTTATGTCAATAACTCTCGACATAATAACGATAGAGAAGTGAAACTGATACCAATGTGTTTATCTCGTCGCGTCACGTCTTCCCATATGCAACATGACCTACGTTGGTCACCACCACTTGACCTTGACCTGAGGTCACATTTTTAAATTGACCTGACCTGGTCAACAATAATATGAGGCGAAGCGTTTTGACGAGACAAGTACGATGGCGTTAAAATTATTGCCTTGTCATTATTAGGTAAAAAGCTTTTCGTGATAACTTTTTTAAATAGCCTTTTTAACATTTGATGAGCTCGGGAGCCTAAACTATTGACATGAGCTCAAATCTGAGGACACATGAGCAATTGCACTTTTGAAAGAGCTCTTCATTGTTTGATCTGTTTGTTCCTAGCTATCATAGTTCCTGTGATATCTGTGGGTTTCTGGAGTGAAGTCCTAAAACTTGAAAATATGACCTTTGACCTCAATATTGACTCTCTCTCTCTGGTGACCTCAATATTGACTTGTTGAAAAATATATTTGAGTACCTTCGAATGTGCTTGTCGAGAGCTTTTGAGCGCTCTTCTCCGTGTCTTTCTAGCCCATTAAGTTTTCGTGTTAGATGGGTGGGGTTCCAAGACTTAAAACAAATCCATTCCATCCATCCATCCAATCATTTAAAGAAATCCACTGTCCTGACCAGTGTTCGCCACGGGCCCACCAACCCCCAGCCCGGCCCGGCCCAGGCCCATGAACACTAAGCCCAGGCCCGGGTCAAGCCCGGTCAAATTAATAACATTGAGGCCCAGGCCCAGTCTGGCCCGTTCAGATTAAGCATATCATTATTTTCACAAAATTTGCAATAACTATCCTAGCATATTTACTTGAATACTATAAATGTGAAACAATGAACCAACTATGCTAAGCAAACAAACAAGTCACAGCCACAGCAACAGTGTGTTGCTGTGTAAGTGAACTACTGGTTAAAATATTTTTTGAGCTCTGAATTGTGCTTGTGCGACGCGAGCATTACTTCAAAATTGACTGGCCCAGGCCCATCCAGAGCCCAGTGATCTCTTTAAAGTTGAGGCCCAGCCCAGGCCCAGCCCAAGCCCAGCCCAGGCCCAGCCCAGGCCCAGCCCAGGCCCAGCCCAGGCCCAGCCCAGGCCCAGCCCAGGCCCAGCCCAGGCCCAGCCCAGGCCCAGCCCAGGCCCAGCCCAGGCCCAGCCCAGACCCAGCCCAGGCCCAGCCCAGGCCCAGCCCAGGCCCAGCCCAGGCCCAGCCCAGGCCCAGCCCAGGCCCAGCCCAGGCCCAGCCCAGGCCCAGCCCAGGCCCAGCCCAGGCCCAGCCCAGGCCCAGCCCAGGCCCAGCCAATGGCCATACGGCCAGCCCGGCCCATGGCGAACTCTGGTCCTGACAGTGAACCTCCATTGAAAATGCACTAGTACCCCGGCCCCGTCCCCGGGGAATCTACTGTCCGGATTTTCCGCACCGTGCCAGGGTTGGGGCGTTTAGACGCCTCCCCCCTAAGGTTTTCAAGGCGAAAAAAGGGAAAAACGGCGCGGTAAATCCTTGAAAAAACGGCGGCGTTGCGCGCCACCGTTATTTACACAGCTGTTAGGGCATCAATTGTTCACGGATTGTAAAATTCTTGACCACAGGTGATCTTAGGTCAGGTCACCAGGTCAGGTCACGTGACCCCACCTCCAAAAAAGTGTGCGTTCGTACTACGGCCACAGTTTTTGGCCGAACGATTTCGTACTTACAGGATTTCATAAGTGTAATGTTACCTACAATTCTTTCATCTCGGATTTGTTATATCGGTGACCTAAGGTCGGGTCAATTTCGTGACCTCCCTATTATAAGTCAATAGGGAAAATTAAAATGCTTCCTATTCTGAGGATACGCATGATATCCCGCTCACTGCAGGAGCTTTGCGCCGAACACGAACTGCAGGGGGGTGATTTCCGCCCCCCCCCCCCCCCTGAGATCTCGAAAACTACGCAACGTAGCGATAAGTGGAAAAAGGCATTTGATAGCTTCATACATGTTCTATCGAAAGTATTTCAGTGTTTTTTTTTAAATCAGGTCAAAATTGAGGTCACCAGAGGTCATCAAAGGTCAAATTTTCCAGTTTTTTCCTGTTTGAGGATATCGCTTCAGAAATTATAATATATCTCAGAAACGATGATAGTTAGAAACAAACTGAAAACAGCAAACGCCAGCCAGTGAAATTTGTAATCGCTAAGGGTCCTTATATTTGATCTCATGTCAATATTTGAGGCTCCAGAGGTCAAAAAGGAAAGAAAATGCCGTTTTTTGCTAAATCGTTCTTTGCTATTAACTTTGTACTTAATAAAGATAACGAAAAACTGTCTACGCCATTGTGTTTATCTTGTCAAGGCGCTTTGAATTATATATATCGTGACCTTGTTAAGTCAATTTAATAATTTGACCTAAGGTCAAGGTCAAGTGGCGACCCAAGTAGAGTATGTTGCATATGGGAAGACGTGTCTCGACGAGACAAACACATTGATGTCTGTTTTACTTCTTTATCTTCGTTATGTCGAGAGTTATTGACAAAAAAGTGATGGTGACCTCGCAAGACCTCAAATGACCCAATAGGGGTCACTGAACAAAACGTACACTTGGATCATCAAGAATATTCTATAATAACATGATCCAGAAGTAATTGGACTAGTATCATGCATATCCTTGAAATAGGAAGCATTTGTATATTTCTCAATTGACTTATGGGAGGTTACGAAATTGACCTGACCTTAAGTCACTGATATCAAAATTCCGAGATAAAAGAATTGTAAGTACTGATGCCCTCATGACATTCTGTAAGTTTCAACCTGATCGGTGAAAAACTCTGGCTTTGGCACAACTGCAAACATTTTTGGTGGTGGGGTCACTTGACCTGGTCTGGTAACCTGACCTGAGATGACCCGAGTATATATTTTTTCAAAGTGTGCGCAATTGATGTCCTAACAGCTGTACCAAAACCCGGCGGCGCAGCGCGCCGCCGTTTTTTTCGCTATCTTTGAAAAACCTGAGGGGGGGGGCGGAAATCACCCCCCTGCAGTGCGCGAGATATTAGCCCAATTCCTTCTGGATCATGTTATTATAGGCCATTTTTGAAGATTAAGCCTTTGCAGCATTATTGATGTGGATTTTCATGTTATAGTAGGTAGGTATGCACTTGTTAGTTAGCGCCGCGAAGCGGTGCGAATTTTGTACGGTGTTGCCTGTTAAACCCCAGAAATATAGGCGGTGGGCCTTGTAGCTCGGATAACAAGCTAAAAATGCTATTCATTCAATTCAGCGTTACGACGAACCGATGATGATGACTATGGCTTCGTTATGACGATGACTACCGATGTGACGCCGCGAAGCGGCGTGAAAATTTTAATTTTACGTCCTGGAAAACGACATTTTAATATTGGAAACAGACCGTGAGGTAAGATGGCTTGATGAGATGGTCCTGGCCTGTTTCCACTATTAGCTCTTCGGTACAGCAAATTGTGCACCGCTGGAGCAGCTTCCGGGTGCCGATCTCCTCTTCTTTGCGTTCGCGTTGCTTTTTTCGGAACTCGGCAAACTAGATAAACATGTAGCCTGCTTGAAACTTAAAGTGAATATTTTATTAAGAGAATGGGCCCTGGGGGCAGCAATTCCCGCCAAGGAGAGCCTCTGCCAGACACTTAATTTTTTTCTTCTTCCCATTTTCCAAATGTGTATAAGCAATTGCGAAACTTATGACAGATAGCTGGATTTTGACTGCACTGCAAAGACAATTTTTACGATAAATTGTGAATTTTCCTTGCAAAAGGTGTGTGTGTGTGTGTGTTTGTGTGTGTGTGTGTGGGGGGGGGGGGTGTCGACCCCCCCCCCCCCCCCGGCCTTCTAAAAGTGGGGGAAGTTTGCCAAGACCTCCCCCCGACCCTCTCGTCGGCGACGCCCCTGGCTGACAAATATTGCAGCACACACTCTCCTGAGAGGAAAATTGTGAAATTGTTTTGTACTCCCCCTCCCCGAATTCAAAAACGAATCAGATTTATCAAATTACCATTTTTAAACCCAAGAAAACATTGCACCAGGTGGGTCAGAGTACAGCACATTACCGCTCATTATGACTGCGCCAACCACGGCTAGCAGGCGCCCCAGCTATAGCAGGCGCTCCAGGCGACGGCTAGCAACCCCTGGGCAGGCGCGAGGGCCCCGTTCACAGGCTCAATGTCCCTCTGGATAAGCTCGAGAGGCCCCTGCACAGACGCAATGGTCCCTTGGGAAAGCTCGAGAGGCCCATGAACAGACTCTAATGGCCCATAGGCAGGTTCAAGATGCCCTTACACAGACTCAATGGGCCCCTGGGCAAGGTCGAGAGGCCCCTGGGCAGGTTCGAGAGGCCCCTGAACGGACTCAATGGACCCCTGGGCAAGCTCGAGAGGCCCCTGGGCAGGCTCTAATGGCCCCTGGGCAGATTCTAGAGGGCCCTGAACAGAATCAATGGGCCCCTGTGGAGACTCTAATGGGCCCCTGGGTAGGTGCGAGAGGCCCCTGGACACTCTAATGGGTCCCTTGGGGAGGATCAAGAGGCCCCTGCACATACCAATGGCCCCCAGGACATGCTCGGAGGCCACTGGGCAGGTATTTTGTATCTGGGTGGGCTCAGTTGGCCCCTGGACAAGTGGACATGCTCTAGAGGGTTCTGGGCTGGTTTTGGGGCCTCTGAGTGGGCTCAATGGCCCCTGGGCATGCTCGAAAATTCCCTGGACAGGTTTTTACGCCCTTAACCCTATTCTCTGCGGGGGCAGATTCTGCCCCCCCCCCCCCCGGTAGTTTTTCACTTGCCGCTTCTAAACCGTTAGGCCTATCATCCTGAAACTTTGTGAATTTTCCCAAAATTGAATGGCGCGTGTATTGTCAAAATGGTGAAAAAATCGGTCTAGCAGAGGCGGTTCCAGGCTCCTGTTTTGGGGAGGGTGTTACGAATGCAGTTTTCCGGCGCATACTTCCTTCGTGGTTTACAGTGCAATACATGCGTCAGAAACAATTCCAATGCAATATGCATCATAGATACTGGGATTGTACATATTTTGGGAGCAGAGGCGCACTCAGGATAAAAAATGGGAGGCGATACCCACCCTCAATTTAGGTCCAACTTCAAATTAGTAAGATGATTAAAGCGTTACGCGCATGGTGCCCCCCCCATGTTTTCCTGGATCCGCCTATGCGCAATATATCACATTTAACAAATTACAGCATATAATGCCCACATGTGACGTTCATGTCATCCCAAACAATCACGAACAGCATATATTTTTTTATCTCCAGAAAATCCCCCCATTTTACATTCCCTCAATACGCCTATGATTTTCTTTTGTCTTTTGACATATTAAAGACCAGTACATATGAAGCTAAAAAATGTTTGGGGCATGAAAATCTGTCGAGCCACATGGCTGCAATGACCTTTAAAAAATAGCCAAAATTTCCTGATTTTTTGCCCCCTGGCCCCCCCATTTCTGAATAAAACAAAAATTTCGGGGTCCAAAAAGAGCGATCTTGTCATGACGCATCGAATGGCGATTTCTCCATCGAAATCGACCGAGCGGTTCTCGAGATCTCTGAGGGGGGGGGCAGAATCAGCCCCCGCAGGTTAACGTAATTCTGGCCGCCCGCAGAGAGTAGGGTTAAGTGGGCTTAATGGGCCTCTGGACATGCTTGAAAGGCCCCTGGACAGTTTTTTGGGCCCCGGCGTGGGCTCAATGGTCCCCTGGACATTCCCAAGAGGCCCCTGGGCTTGCCTCGAAAGCCCTTCATTGTCTCTGAAGGCCCTAGGCATGCACCGGAGTGACTCTTGTCTAGTTTGACTCTTGCCTCTGTGGCTTTTTGAAAGTCATTTAGCTAATGCAAATGATATCTGGGCCGATATCTGTGGGGCCCCCTGTGACCCGTAAGGGCGGGGGGCAATTGCCGCCGCCCCCCCCCCCCCTGGCTGCACCTCTGCAAAGGACCCCTTCCGGACTACAGGGGCCCCCTGGCCTTTGACCTCCAGAGGGCTTATATGGATTCCAGAGGGCCCCCTCTGGCCTTCAGTGGCCTTTATAACTTACAAAGGACCCCCTCTGACCTCCAGAGGCCCACCTCTGATCTCCGTAGGTCCCCTCTGATCTCCTCTCTGGCTTCCAGATGGCCTCCTCTGGCCTTAAAATGCCCCCGCTGACCTCCATATGACCCCTCTGGCTTCCAGGAGTCCATGTGACCCCCGCAATGTGGCCTGCGAGATGTGGCCTGTGGCCTGTGGCTCTTTGAAGCATGGAGGGCCTCCTAAAATGACAGGGGGAAAAATATATGTTTGCCCCCTTCCCGACGACAGGGGGGTGACTGCCCTTCCTGCCCCCCCCCCCCCCCCCCCCCCCCCCGATGGCGCCACCGCTGCCGCCAACTGGAGAATGTCAACGTATGTGCTGTCATCTGTCGTATGTGCTGCCATCTGTCATGAAACACTGCCACCCGTGCTGCCACCTGTCCACCATTATCTGGAATAGAACTGTCAGTTTCCCAACCGTCAGTCAGCCTGCCCGCCGCCGGCGTCAGGCGTCGGGAGGGGGCGGGGAGTGGATTGCTCCCCCTCTCGGTTTTTCTGGAATGAAAGAAAGTAGTTTCTAACCGATTGCGATGAAACTTTAAGTACCCTACTTTTGAAAAATGTGACACATACTCTGCAAATTTTGAATTTCTAACCCACATGACCCGTGACCCGTGACCTGTTTCTCATGGTCATGTCAGGCGCAACTGGCGTCCCGCAGTATCGATGCCTGTAACTTGTGCAGTTTCCGAGTGTTTGTTGTTCAGGAGCATATGCACAGGTGTTTCCAGGTGGCAGTTGTGGTTTCCATTGAGATTGTGACCTCGATTGACCTTTTCAGAGGTCAACCGAGGTCACTGACCTCCGATGACCTCATATTACCTTTTTGGCTTCTGGCGGTTTCTAGGACATTTTGTGACGCTCATTTCAGATTTGAGATCCATTTTACATAATTATATGTTCCACTGGGGTCATGCGCTTCCACAGGTAAACCGATGTCACTGGCCTCAGATGACCTGACATGACCTTTTTGGAATTTAGCTGTTTTTAGGGTATTTGGTGACGCTGATTACGAGTTTGGCACCGATTAAGCATTATGGCATGCTTGTAATGAATTAGTTTAGGCGTTCGTTTTATTAATATTAGAACAAGATACTCAAACTGACCCCAGCCATCAAAATCACCTCACGTCTCCTTTCACTCAGATTTATAAATTAGGTAATATCGTCTATCGCCATGTATCTTCTCCAGACTTCCGTTCAGTCTTATTTCAGGGAAACAATAAATTTACAACAAATTCCATTGAACACGATTTAAATAGAGCACTCCGATCGCTAATTCGTCATACTCCACCTCCGCTATTCGCTAATATGAACGCTTGAACCTTGTATCTACGGACTTGTTAGCAGAAGAGAATCCATGCTACAAACTTACCCATTATATCATAATCGAAAAGCAGTCGCAGATGGAATCGCAATGCTCGTATACTTCAAAGATGGAATACTCCTCAGGTGGAATCACATCTTGATATGATGAAATACGCAAAATTCAAAACAGAACAATCTATACGGGTGCTCCCTGAAATTTTAGAGGGGCACACAATTTGAAAAACATTGGGGGCCCGGAGCACCATTGGTATTTCTGAGCCAAAAATGGTCTAGGAACATGCCTTCTTATTTACATTTATCAATTTCTAATTTTGAGGTTTTCTGAAGAGCAAAATCGCTGTTCTGGACGTGGTAAATCCGAGGTCATTCACTTGACCTGGAAGGTCACCCGTTGACCCGGAACCTAACAATTGCATACCGTTAGATTTCAAATATGACAGAAAACATGTTGGTTCTTACCGCGTTTCTCTATGTTGCTTGGTTTGGAAGTTAACCCTATTCCCTGCGGGGGCAGATTCTGCCCCTGCCGGTGGGTTTTTACTTGCCACTTCTCAACCGTTAGGCCTAGCATCCTGCAACTTTGTGACTGTTCCCAAAATTGAATGGCGCGTGTTGTGTCGAAAGTTTGCAAAAATCGGTCTAGCAGAGGCGGTTCCAGGCTCCTGTTTTGGGGAGGGGATGTTACGAATGCGGTTTTGCGGTGCATACTTCCTGCATGGTTTGCAGGAGCATACAAATGCATCAGAAACAATTGCAATGCAATATGCATCATAGATACTGAGATTGCACATATTTTTAGGGCAGAGGTGCACTCAGTATAACAAATGGGAGGCGATACCCATCCTCAAATTAGGTCCAACTTCAAATTAGTAAGATGATAAAAGCGTTGAACGCATGGTGCCCCCATGTTTTTGACTGGATCCGCCTATGCGCAATATATCCAATTTAACCAATTACAGCATATAATGCCCACATGTGACGTTCATGTCGTCCCAAACAATTACGAACAGCACATATTTTTTTCCTGAAAACCCCCCATTTTACATTCCCTGAATACGCCTACGATTTTGTATTTTTTTTTTTGTCTTTTGATATATTAAAGACCAGTACATATTCAGCTCCAAAACGTTTGGAGCATGCAAATCCGTCGAGCCACATGGCCGCAATGACCTTGAAAAAACACCCAAAATGTTCGGATTTTTGCCCCTGGCCCCCCATTTATGAACAAAACAAAAATGTCGGGATCCAAAAAGAGAGATCTTGTCATGAAGAATCGAATAGCGTTTTCCTCATCGAAATCGACGGAGCGGTTCTCGAGATCTCTGGGGGCAGAATCTGCCCCCCACCGCCGGTTAACGTAATTATGGCCGCCCGCAGGGAATAGGGTTAACATGGGGGGCTTTTTAAGACCTCTCCCCCCCCCCTATGGCGAAGGTGAAAAAAGCTCCCGCAGGGCGAGAGTTAACATTTAACGGCTTCAAAATTGTGTTACTGTCCTTTAAAAAAAAATTATGAACAGTCCGTGTTTACCATTTAATTTCAGTTAACTAGTAATTTGTTCATTTCATGGTCTGAAACAAGGAAATTGGAGTATACAAAAATGGATTTTTTTTCACTGTATTTAACGGACAAAATAGTTCCACAATTGTAATAATTGTAATAGTTTTATAATAAATATATGATATAATAATTATAAACTACATGAACTTTATATATACATATATTGTACACCAGTTGTAATATTTGTAGCGGAAGCTTTCGAACACTACTGTGCTCTTCGTCAGCCTGGTTGGGGTACACAGTTCACACACTCAAAACAATATTTGAAATTATAAATACATAAGCACAGTGGATTATTCCTCTAGATCCTCTAAAAGGCGGATTTGAAAGTCACGACATCCCTAACCCTTCCTTCCTAATATAATACATAAAACACGTACAGACGCATACACTGCATACTTTTTGGTGATAATACGGCAATGCGATCTTCACGGTTTCTTCCTAACTGCCTCAAGTATGAAGGAATTACATCGGTTTACGGTGATTGCAACATGTGCAAATTAGTTGATGTTAATGAAATATCATACAAATTGCACGGCAGAGGCGGTTTCAGGGGCTTGAAAGGGGGGGGGTTTCAAGGAAGAATATTTTTCCCTATTTGACCTCTCTTTTTCACTAACCTGGTACCGCCTTAGGGTGGTACAACCCCCCCCCCCCCCCCCCCCCCCCCTCCCTAGCGTTTCGTCCCTAATTGGGCTAGAGCTTCGATTAAAAAACGAGTATGTTGCTTGTCACGAGAGGAAGCCATTGATACCCGATGTTAAGGTCCTAGGTCATTAGGTGACCTCTGATTTTATGTCAATGACCCAAAATTCAACAAAATTGCAAATGCGTATACATTGAATTTAATCGAGCTAGAATAGCGAATGAGCATATAATTATGCCAAATGGATGCCAAATTTGAAATCAGCGTAACAAAATCTACTAAAAACTGACAAATTAAAAATGTCATGTCAGGTCATGTCAGGTCATTTGAGGTCAGTGACCTCGGTTGACCTGTTGGGGGTGCATGACCCCAGTGTAACATATAATTATGTAAATTGGATCCCATATTTGAAATGAGCGTCACAAAATGTCCCAGAAACTGCCAGAAGCCAAAACAAATAACATCAGGTCATCGGAGGTCAGTGACCTCGGTTGACCTCTGAAAAGGTCAATCGAGGTCACAATATCAAGGGAAACCATAACTGTCACCTGGAAACACCTGTGCATACACTCCTGAACAACAAACACTATGAAACTGCACAAGTTACAAAGATCAATACTACGGACGCAAGCTGCGCCTGACATGACCTTGAGAAACAGGTCAAAGGTCACGGGTCTTGTGACCTACAACTTATAAATTTCAGAATAGGTGTCAAATTGTTCACATGTAGGGTACTGAAAGTTGCATTGCAATCAGTTGATATTTACGCAAGTCATTGCCGAAAAACCGAGGGGGTGGCATCCACCCCTGCACTGCCGAGAGTTAAAGGGATATTGCCACCTCCGGAGGATTTCTAAAAAGCAACTTAAATGAATGGTGGGGATCAACAATCAAGTATGCTCAACCTCAAACTTGCTCCTGCAGCACCTAAAGCAGTGTATCGGCAAAGCCTTTTGTATTTATTTCTGACTCCAAAACGTTGGTCCCAGCTGTGCTCAGTACTAGATTCATGATGGCCGCTCTCATCCAGTTTGGCTGTGGTATTGGCGCCCGCCCAAAGCCGAAGCGTACGAATCCGCCGAGACTTGACTTTGAAAAGTCTATCTGTGTTATAAGGTATAGGTCACATAACTCCTACGGTCCCAAAGTCGAGCCATAGCAATTCTTGCTGTTTTATTATGAAAGAGGCTAAGTTTGTGTAAAATATAATTAACTGCATACGCTTTTTAATTGTAAAGTGCACTGACGGAATGGTGATGTTGAGTTTGCAACATTCAAAAGAAAATAACAGTCCGCAAAGAAGTGATTCAAAATAGTGATGTGGCGACTCCAATTTTACGAATGCTTGGCAAGCATGAGTGGTGCAAATGTATTTAATGATCTAATGGGGGAGTTTCGGGAACCAAATTTTGCAGGTGAAACCGGACATGCTTAAACGAGCGATACACACCAAAAACTCCATATTGGCCTGCGAGGTGGCAATGTCCCTTTAAGGAAAGCCCAAATGTGTTCTATATATGTTGGTTTTGTGGCGCTGCATGTGGGTTACCATTTTTACAATGACCGGGATTTCCATTTCTTTCAGTGCTTCAGCCCATCACCTTGGTCAGCCTGGGGCCATTTTAAAACGTCTATCTTGTTTTACTACATTTGCATCGTCAGTGGTGACTGGGACTCGTTTTTGGCACAAGACAGCTTTCTGTTCAGAATTGTGCTGATGCCGGAACGGCAAACACCGAATTTGCGTGCAGCCTGTCGCCGCGAGGTACTCTACTTTGCATGCATTTACCCCTTCGGCTTTCCCCCTTGCTCGGTACTCATTTATTTGGCCTTCCTGTCACTTCCCTTGTTTGTTTGTTTTCCCTCAATGTATCACCTTTATTCATTCTCACGCGAAATCGGTCTGTAGCAAAAATCGACCAGACTCCTCTCCAGTAGGTACTCTCTTCTCCATGGCGTCACGGACGCGTTGCAGATAAGGATGCGTGCTGCGTTCAGCTGCGGCGGGCTGGCCTATAGCCCGGATGTGCGGCAGACGAGTCAGGAAAATACAGCAGGGATATCTATTTGCACTGACCACACAGACGTCGGGACAGGAAGATGCGGCGGCGTCAGGGCAGGCACGGAGGTGCGATACGGAGGGGATACGTGGGCTGTACTAGTGTATTGCGCACCACAGGATATGGAGCCGGTCACACAGATTGTGGAGCAGACGGCGGCGCGGCAGCGTCCGGCCTCCGGGTCATGTCACCCTCACCAAGGGCAAATTCGGCCTGAGGAGGAGCCAAAATTTTTGACGGATTGCAAAGTTTAACCTGCCATTGACAGAGAGTGGCGAACAACGCCTCCCTAAAGCAGTGGCGTACCCAGGATTCACTCCAGAGGGGGGATATTTGATCAGGGGGCATAAGGTACCCCAACCAAAAAAAAAATACATCACCGGATTTGGCCCACTATACTTTATTTTTTTACCAGGGGCCCCCAGGCACATCCACAAAAAGTCGCCGTATTTTGCCAGGCCGGCCAAATACGGTGAGTTTGGTGGGAGTACCGTGGGCACAGGCCCTATTTCGTGTACTGATGCCAAAGGGGCCAGGTCCAAGACAAAAACATAACGTGCTGCACGTCGCGCTGCTGCGCCGTCGCGCTGCATTTGACCGAAGTTTCGCTACCAAATCTGGTAGTCATATTTAACCAAAAATACTAAAGAATAAAGAGATATTGCGATTTTCGAATCTTCTAGTTTAACCCTCGCCCTACGGGAGCTTTTTCACCTTCGCCCAACGGGGGGGGGGGGCTGACAGGTCCCCTATTAACTTCCAAACCAAGCAACTTAGAGCAATGCGGTAAGAACCAGCATGTTGCCTGTCATGAGAGGAATGTAGCAGTATGCAATTTGTAGGTTTCAGGTCAACGGGTGACCTTCCAGGTCAAGTGAATGACCTCGGATTGGCCACTTCCAGAACAGCGATTTTGCTCTTCAGAAAACCTCAAAATTAGAAATTGATAAATGTAAATAAAAAGGCATGTGACCAGTTTTGGCTCCGAAATACAGAAAAGGTAATTATTTGTCCGTATAATGTCAAAAAGTCAAACAAAAGTTATTAAAAGAAATGACATCATCAGTGTCTTACATTTCGGAAGCCATCACTCAGCCAAAAATGAAGATATTACTTTGAAATTTGGCATGGGTATTGTCCATACTCAGTTCTCTCACAAATATTCCAGTTTTCTAACATCTTTGAAAGTTTTGATTTTGTGGGGATTAAAAAATAGTTTTGTATTAATTTTAGGGGTGAAAAACCAAAAGTTTGACAATCCGAGATCACCATTTTAAAGAGAATGTTATTTTGTATCTTTGGTAAATTGTGTTTGCAATTTCTTTCAAAACTCTGTTAGCTACCATTTTTCAAATATTTATCGTTTTTCCACCAACATGACGTCATAAAAACAATGACGTGACGTGACGTGCAATTTTTAAGTTTCGGGTCACCGAGTCATCTTCCAGGTCAAGTGAATGACCTCGATCGACCACGTCGAGAACAGTGATTTTGCTCTGTCAGAAAACCTAAAAATTAGAAATTGATCAATATAAATAAAAAGGCCTGTTCCATGCCAGTTTTGTCTCCGAAATACAGAAAAGGTAACTAGTTATTCGTATCTGGTCAAAAAAAGTCAAAAAAAGTTATACAAAATGACGTCATAAGATTCTTACACTTAGAGAGCCATCACTCCGTCAAAAATAGAGATATTGCATTGAAATTTGGTTTGAGTATTGTCCATAATCAGTTATCTCACATCTATTCCGATTTGTTTCTACATCTTGGAAAATGTTGATCTTGTGTTGATCTAAAAAAAAACATTTTTTTTCATCTAAGGGGTCAAAAAACAAAAAAATCGAAAATCCGAGATTGCCGTTTTAAAGAAAATGACAATTGATATCTTTGCTTAATTGCGTTTGCAAATAGCTTTAAAACTCTGTGTTCTACGATTTTTCAAACATTTATCGTTTTTCCACCAACATGACGTCATCAAAGCATCATTATCTCCCACATTTCTCCACCAATGTCAATTCAATTTGTGCTGAATACTTCTAATTGTTGTATACTCAGCTACTAAAAATTTCAGCAAGATGCGCCGCATGTGTAAAAAGTTATGCAATAAAAACCTCAGGTGGGGCGTTTTTGGACCCCCCCCCGTAGTGCGAGGGTTAATACAAATACTTTTTTTTAATGGTCGAATGACGTCATTATTGAGCTATAGACCGCCGCTGATTGACTGACAAAGTGGAATTAGCTGAACAACTGTCTGTCAGCCAATTAGCGGCTGTCCCAGCCTGGGTACATTTTGCAAAGAGTAAATTAAATTGCTTAACCCGCGCACTGCAGGGGGGTTGGTTTCCGCCCCCCCCCCTTTCAGGTTTTTCAAAGATATCGAAAAAACGGCGGCGCGCACACCTGTTAGGACATCAATTGCGCACACTTTGAGAAAAAAAAAATAACCTCGGGTCATCTCAGGTCAGGTCACCAGACCAGGTCAAGTGACCCCCACCTCCAAAAATGTTTGAAGTTGTGCCAAAGTCATGATTTTGTACCGATCAGTTTGAAACTTACAAGATGTCATGAGGGCATAAGTACTTACAATTCGTGTATCTCAGAATTTTGATATCGGTGACTTAAGGTCAGGTCAATTTCGTAACCTCTCCATAATAAGTCAATGGGGAAATATACAAATGCTTCCTATTTCAAGGATATGCATGACATTAGTCCAATTACTTCTGGATCATAATATTATAGGATATTCTTGATGATACAAGAGTAGTTTTTGTTCAGTGACCCCTCTTGGGGCATTTGAGGTCATGCGAGGTCACCATCACTTTTTTGCCAATAACTCCCGACATAATGAAGATAGAGAAGTAAAACAGACATCATTGTGTTTGTCTCGTCGATATACGTCTTCCCATTTGCAACATGCCCTACTTGGGTCAACACTTGACCTTGACCTGAGGTCAAATTTTTCAGTTGACTTAACAAGGTCACCATATCTATCTTTCAATATATATCATGCAAAGCGCCTTGACAAGATAAACACAATGCCATAAACAGTTTTCCGTTATCTTTATTAAGTAAAAAGTGAATAGCAAAAAACGATTTAGCAAAAAAACGGATTTTTTCCCCTTTTTTACCTCTGGAGCCTCAAATATTGACCTGAGATCAAATCTGAGGACATCCTAGCGATTCAAAATTTCACTGGCTGGCGTTTGTTTTTTCCGTTTGTTTCTAACAAGCATCGTTTCTGAGATATATGGGAATTTCTGGAGCGATGTCCTAAAACAGGAAAACACGGGAACATTTGACCTTTGATGACCTCTGGTGACCTCAATTTTGACCTGACCTAAAAGAACACTAAATACTTTCGATAGATCATGTATCAAGCTATAAAATTCCTTTTTTCGCTTCTCGCTACGTAGCGTAGTTTTCCAGATCTCTGGGGGGGGCGGAAGTTCCCCCCCCCCCACCTGCAGTTCGTGTTCGGCGCAAAAGCCCATGCGCGGGTTAAAAAACGGTTAAGTTTTGAGAAAATGACCTTAGTAATTTAGACATTTCAATAACAGCCCGAGATAATGGCTATCTCAGTTTAAAACTAATACAAAGGTGAAACATTCCCTTTATCACTATTTGTAACAGACTCCTGGCTACACCTATTTGTAACAGGGCGGGGGGCGGATTCCGCCCCCCTCCCCCGGGAGATCTCAAGATCTACAAGTCCGATTTTCACAAATCAAACAGCGTTTGATTCCCCTCCACACGATCTACATTTCTAAAACAAATAAAACAAATCAGACATTTTCTTTTATAGGGGGAACAGGGGGCAGAAACTACAAATTGTAGAGGTATTTGTGATCCAACGCAGCTGTCATGTTTATCAACCGATATATTTTTATTTTTAGGAGTCAAAGAACCAAACTTTCGCAAATCTGAGATAGTAGTGTTGAAGAGAATACCATTTCCTTTTTTGACGTTTTTCATTTACAATCTGCTTCAAAACTCGATTGTCTACGATTTGTCAAACATTTATCGTTTTTCGACCAAAAAATGGCGTGACATGACGTCATTAAAACGTCATGATCTCCCAAAGTGCTACATCAATTGCATTGAACTTTTGTGAAAGCACGTAGAACTAATGCAGCATAAGATACTGTAAGTTGTACGTCGATACCTATCATAGGAGTTGGGCTGAGGGTCGAGGCCTTCTCCCATTGGGCCGAGGGGCCCGAAGGGCCCCTCGACCCAATGGGGGGGGGGGGGGCGGTACACGTATCCCCTGTGCCCCCCCCCCCCCCTGGCTGCGCCCCTGCCTTTTACCTTCTCACAAACATCCTGACTATTCGTTATGTAGGAATCCGAGCTGATAGCTACAACAGGAGCGAGATGATTGGCAAGCGATTTAGACAGTTTGTATCTTACGGAACCAACATTGGATATGATTGGCCTATGAGGATTGCCTACCTTATGAGTTTTTGGAAGACCGTACATGTATGGTAGAGACGAATTCATGCTTTGAAAGTCTCTACATAAGTCTGTCTTCCCCAGTAACTTCTTCATTTTTTGTTGAACATTTTCACTTTGTCTTCTAGAGGGTTTTTCTTGAGCTTTTCGTATGTTCGGTCATCCACCAGTAGTTCATCCAGCTTGCTGTAGTAGTTAGCACGATCCAAAATTACCATTTGGTGGGTTTTATCCGACTTGGTTATTAGCAAATCGCTCTTGCTTTTCAGGGCTTTAAGACCCAGAGTGAATCTTCTAGGAATGCCAACTCTGTTATCCGCACAGACATCAAGTGAACTGAGTAGGCATCCAGTTAGGAAATCATGTGACAAATCACCGTCTTTATTGGCCTTTACTAAAGAAACCAGATGATCCAAATTCAACTCATCTGTAGGCTTCGTTGAGAAATCGATAATGAGATTATAATAATGAGAAATCCAGAGCCCGGTGAGTTGAGGCCCAGCCCAGGCCCCGCCCAGGCCCGGTCCATGGCCCATAGGGCCGGCCCAGCCTGTGACGAACTCTGCTAGCGACTCCGTTTCTTGACACTGCACGTCGCTGAAATGTCACCTAGATTGTGTGACAATGTCATCCATCTACTCGCCGTCTACCTACTGTCTCGTTCACAAACACAACTGGGTATTTGTACTACTTGAGGCATCCGCGTAGACACCTGTTAACCCTATTTGTAACAGGTTCCAGGCTACTCCTATTTGTACAAAAGGGGGGATTCCGCCCCACCCCCGAAGATCTCGAGATCCACCTGTCTGATTTTCACAAATAAAACGGCGTTTGATTCCCCTCAACATGATCTACATTTCCAAGAAGAAAACAAATATAGAGGGCAACGGGGGGGGGGGGGCAAAAACTACAAATTTTAGAGGTATATGTGATCCAACACAGCTGTCATGTTTATCAACCGCTGTTAACGCAACCAATGGGGATCGATAGAGATTGAATTGGAGATTGATATATGGCAGTGGCTTTTGAAAATTCGAAAATCATAGGCGTGTGCAGGTCACTCAATATGTGGGTGAAGTAAATCCGTAATAAAACCATTTTTTATTTTGTGTTAATATAAATGAAATCGTGTGTTATTGTGACATTAGACAAACCAGTTGTAATGCATTTTTTGCCATAAGCGGTACCAGGTTAGTGAAAAAGGGGGGTAAAATTGGAAAAACAATATTAACCGCAGGCAATTTGCTACCCAACACTATAAATACGTTACTGATTATAGATAGTTCCTTTTTGCATGTTATACTTCATCATAGGCGTATCCAGGATCAAAACTAGGGAGGCACAAGACCTTTTGATTGGTATATTTTCCGCTATTATGATATTAACTAGTCAACAGTGACTATTTCACTTATAACTTTAATTCACAATGCTTACCCCACCTTTTTACCCTTCCTGGACTCGCCCATTATCTTATTATCGTTCGTAGAGTACCCTGTGGTGAATGTTGCATCCGAAAACTGCAGTATGTTATGTGATTGTAGGCCCATGCATCTTAGTTTCCTTGCAATAATATGACCCCCCTTTCCTCCATTCCTGAGCGAGCCTCTGCAAAAAAAAAATGTATTCTCTATCCTGGCCTGTGCATATATCATTATAAACTAACCATATGTTGCGCCGTAATCGCCGGCATATCGTCATCACCATGCCAGTCACCCCTTTGCATGTGCCTGAACACGCCCCTACAACTCTATATGCAATAAATTAGGCAAATAATGGAAGGAGAAGCTAACTTTTACATCTTGATAGCTATAAATGTCGCTTACATCGCTCTATTGACTGCCCGCCAAGGGCTGCATACTTCCTGGAAATCTTCCCTTTTCAAGTCGCTGAAACCGTCTCTGCCATGCAATTTGTATGAAAGTTCATTCACATCAACTAATTTGCAGTTGTTTCAATCACCGTAAACCGATGTAACTCCTTCAGACTTGAGGCAGTAAGGAAGAAACCGTGAAGATCGCATTTCCGTATTATCGCCAAATGTCGCCGAAAAACTCTCCAAAGCCATGTCCTCATGGAACCGCCTCTGTTCAGGTTAAGAACTCGACATTTTTACTCGGTATGTGAAAATGTATTTTGGGAAAAGACCCAAAATTTGATGGGCCTGCTCCCAGCCGTTCTGGAGATATCTGCGAAAAATATGAGGGGGTGGGCGGAATCCCCCACCCTCTTATAAATAGGGTTAACCCGGCATTGACGGAGGGGGGGGGGCGTTTAAACGCCTACCCCCTGGTTATCTTCCGAACCATAGCTCGCAGCGAGACGTGCAAGGCGTCAATCAAAAGCTCTGAATGAAAAAATCTAAAGCATGCTCAAAAGTGTCAAAGTGAGGTCAAATGTCAGGTCACGATCAGGTTAAAGGTCAAAATCGGCGTATTTGAATTTATGGGCCATACTTTCCATCCAAAGCCTTCGATTGCGACCAGTTTCGCCCAAAGTGCTGCCAAAGGTATGATACATATCCGGAATGAACTAAAGTGGTATTGTTGTCCAAGGTCAGGTAACAAAATGTCACTAAGCTCAAAATATCTACGAAAGTCATGCAACACATGTTTTATGGGTTATTTTCCACGTATAACTCGATAGTGATAGTTTCGATAGTGATAGTTAGACCTGATTTCATTTCCGTAAAGTAAATGTCAATTTTAGGTCAAATTCAGGTCAACGAAGGTCAAAACTTTTCTTTGTTAAATCTAAACAGAGAAGGCATGTTTTTTTTTGTCTCAGAAATACAGTGATGGCATTTGTTTGTCTGTAAGGTGTAGTGTGTGTGTGTGTGTGTAGTGTAGTCCATAAAAGCCAAAAAAGCAATTTCAAATATGACGTCATGAGTTATCCATACTTTAGATGTCATAAGTCAGTCAGAAATGGAGATATCAGTTTTAAATTTGGTATGGTAGTTGCCTTTGTATGGTTCTCTGACATATCTTCAGGTTTTTTTGAATATTTAAGAAATTTTATTTTGTGATAATTCCCCCCAAAAAAAAAGTTTTTTGAGTTTGTGGGGGTCAAAACCTATAACAAAAAAAAACGAGATAGCATGTTTGTAGCCGTTGCAATTTCCTATCTTTTCTCGTTTTTCGATTACATTTTGCTTCAAATGTGGCATTTTACGACCCGGCAAAGTTTAGCTGATTTTGGTGTAAAACTCGTGTGTAGTGACGTCTCTAAATTCGCTATAACTCGATAAAAAAATAGAAGACATTTCTTCATTTTTGCACACAAGACGTAAACATGATGTATAAGAAGGTACCCGCAGTTTCACGTTGATAGTGCTATTAGTTTGTTAGCTATTGCTAAAATTCACCAGGAGGGGGGGGCGTTAACCCCCCCCCCCTATTGAATGGCGGGTTAACCCGCGCGGCGCTGGGGGGGTAAATTTTACCCCCTCCCGGATTTTCTCCATAACTTGACAACTATGACAGATAGCAAAGTGAAACTTATGGGTAGCTTATGGTGCATCAATTCTACGTCTTCTGCCATTTTTTTTTTTAATTCGTGAAAATTTGTGGCAGAACATGACGTTTTAGTGACGTCATGCCATGTCATTTTTGGTGAAAAAACGTTAAATGTTTGAAAAATCGTAGAAAATAGCGTGTTACTGCAAATTGCAAATAAAAGACGTCAAAAGAAGGAAATAACATTGTCCTTTGACATGGATATCTCAGATTTTCAAAATTTTGGGTTTTTGACCCCAAAAAAATGTAAAAAACTGATTTTTGGGAAGAATTTCCACAAAAGTTTTTTGTTGGAAGATTTAAAAAAAAACGGAAGATATATTAGAGAACCGAGTATGAACGATGTTCAAACCAAATTTTTAAAGCAATTCTTTATTTTGACGGACTTATGGCTCTCTAAGAACAAGTAACTCATGACGTCATTTTTTTTAAATTGCGTTTTTTGGCTTTTACTGACCAGATACAGACAAATAACTGCCACCACTGTATTTCGAAGACAAAACTAGTCTAGAAACATGCAATGTTTATTTAGATTAATCAATTTCAAATTTTGACCTTAGTGTGACCTGACCTTGACCTGAGGACGATTATATGGTGCCAGGCTGTGAAAATGGCTGCTTCTATCGAATTATACGTGTAAAATAACCCATACAACATGTGTCGCATGGCTTTCGTAGACCTGTGACCTTGTGTGACCTGACCTTGACCCTGACCTTTGCTTACAATTTCACCTTTACTTATGCGGGAAATGCATTATACACTCTGGAGCACTTTGTGAGATAATAGTTGCAATATAAGGCTTTGGATGGAAAGTATAGCCCTAAAAAACTCAAATACCTTACATTTTACATTTGACCTGACCGTGACCTGACATGTGACCTTATTTTAAGAATTTCGAATATGCATTCGATTTTCTCGTTGAGAGCTTCCGATCGCCGCATTACGCGTCTCGCTGCGGTTATTGGTTCGAAAGATACGAGGGGGGGTAAAATTTACCCCCCAGCGCCGCGCGTTCGGCTGGAAACCCCAGCGCCGCGCGGGTTAAGTCATGCGTGCATTGTTCAGATCGACTAGGTTCGGCTTATAGGAGCGCGGTTTGCAAGAATAACGCATCACCATTCGTATATACCGCCTGATCACCAAGCTTGTCACGTACTCGTCACGCGACCAGTGGCGGCGGAAGGTATTTTTCGGAATGGGGGAAAAGAAACCAGGGCGCCCCCCTCGGGCCAAGCAGCCCCCCCCCCCCCCAAAAAAAATGGCGCTTAAATGATATCTCCTCGGATTTAGGCCACAATTATTATACCAGTAAAACGCCTTTATTGGCGATGACCGAGCGGACGCGCTCTGGTAAAGCTAAAACAGGTATGAAATATGAAACGGTACGTGGGCCACAAGTGTGCATTGATAATAATAATTAGTATATTAATTAGTAAATATTAATTTAGTAACATTATTAACATTAACCTAATAATTAGTAACATTTTCAATAGTTTTGCCGTGGTTTAAATTCTAGTTATGCATAGTTTTTAGGAACGTGCAGCTGAGTGGAGATGTGCCAAACATAATGGCGCTTCCCTGGGTCAAACTACATAAAAATCATCCATTAAGTGAAATATTTCACCTTTTGATTTATCTACGTTCATTTTTCTGTGACACATGTACAAGGGCGGGTCCAGCCGGCCATTTTGGGAGGCGGCAAACCGTTTTTAGCGGACCTTACCTACCCCCCAATTTCGAATTTCTTCCGGATTTGGCCCACTTTTAGTTTGCAACTACACGATTTTTGTTTAGCTTTTCGACTTTTTGGGATATCGATAAAGGAAAGATCGTCACCTTGCAGTTTGTATTGTTCCGACATTGCCGTACACTGATCAAAAATTATGTACATTGTCAGCTGTACCCAGGGGCGTCACCGATAATTTTTGAGTGGGGGGTGGGTCGGCAAAAATGACGAAATAAAATTACCCCATTTTGTATGCGTGTATTTAAGCCTTTACAGCATTTTTAATGTGGACTTTCATGTTTTAAAAAAAAAAAAAGAATTTCATGCAAAATTTGTGCGGGTTTGGGGACTATAAAACCCAGAAACATAGGCGGTGTGCATTGTAGAATAAGAATGTAATACATACTATTCATGCACTTCACCTCTACAACGAACGAAGACGATGACGATAGCTTCGTTATGACGATGGCCACCGATGTGACGCCGCGATACCGGCGTGAAAATTTTAATTTTAGGTCCTGGAAAACAACATTTTCATATTGGAAACCACTCAGGTAACCCCTATTCCTGGTTGCACATCTCGGTATAATTAAAAATATTGAAATTAAGGTAGTTTTTAATATAGCTTATTCTTCCGTTGGTAAATCAAGATGGCAGGTGGCATCAGCGCTCAATAGTACAATATGATAATAACTGAGTGAGGGCCCGTAGTGGCGATGAAAGAGCGAGCGCGAAGGAAATGTATGGGGATTTCAACTTCGATCAGACAAGTAGTTTCTGAGATACATGCAAGGGTGCGCACGTGCAGAGGCACCTACCTTTGACTTGTGGGGAATGTGAGGGCTGTCCTATAAAGACGTCCTAAACAACACACCAAATTTGAACACAATCTGCGCTGCCGTTCCAGAGATATAGAATAGGGGTATGCACGAGCGCAGTGCTAAGCTCACCCACACCTGACTTGTGGAAGGCGGCGGCTGAGAGGGTCCCTAATCACACAGCAAATTTGAACAACAATCGTAAACCTTCCCTGAAATACAGAATAGGGGTGTGCACGTGCGCACGTGCAGAGGCACACCCACGCCTGACTTGTGAGAAATCTGCGGGATGAGAGGTCCCTAACCACAACACCAAATTGAACTCGGCTCAAGCCATTCCTGAGATATAGAAAGGGTTGTGAGCACGTATTGCACGTGCAGAGTTACCCCAACCCTGAGCTTGTGTGAAAGTGTGCGGCTGAATGGTCCTAGCACCACACACGAAATTTGCACATAATCTGCCCAACCGTTGCGGAGTTATTGCGAGCAAATACGTTATAACACCCCCTCATCGCGGCACGCGGCACGCGCAGGGTAGTCACCCACTCAAGTCGCATTGGTTCTCAAACAGTGGTAGATTCGATGGGCTGCTTCAGGCAAGAAGTTCTGCTTGTCAATCGGACGTGCGGTTGCAGAGATATGACTTCTCAAAAACCGTCGCCACGGGCAGGGCTCGGTTCGGGCCGGTTCGGCGGTTCGGGGCACTGGCCGGTTCGGGCCCGCTCATTACGAGCGAAGCGCGAAGCGCTCGCTCGTCTTTCGTGGTATATTGGAGAGAAAAAAATCTGAATTATGAGCGGCCCGATCCAGACCCGACCCACTCGACCGTGGCGATGCTTTTTGACAAACTAATGTCTCTGCAACCACACGTCCGATTGACAAGCCTACTTCTTTGCTGAGCAGCCCCATCCAATCTACCCTGTATGATACCTGTGCTGACTCATGTGGGTGACTACCACTGCGCGTGGGCGCTGTGCCGCGTAAATGGTGTTGAAGGTGTTTCCTCGCACATAACTCCGCAACGGCTTACCCGATTGTGATTCAAATTGGTGTGTGGTTAGTGATCCATAGCCGCCACGTTCTCCCACAAGTCAGTGTGGGGTTGGTTTTTGCACGAGCGCACGTGCACACCCCTATTATATATCTCTTGAACGGCTTGAGCCGATTGTGTTTCAAATTTGGTATTTGGTTAGGGACCCGCAGCCCCCACTTTCCACACAAGTCAAAGGTGTGTCCCTCTACACGTGCGCTCGTGCGCACCTTTTATTATCTCAGAAACTACTTTCCTCGATGGAGTTGAAATTCACCATACATTTCGTACTCGTTCGCTCGTTCATCGCCAACTCGGCCCTTACTGGTAATCATATTATTCCCCATACACCACGGAAGGACGATGCGAGCAGGAGGCCCGGGACACAGGGGGGAGGGGCAGCAAGGGCGCTCCCCCTCCCCCCAACATCTGGACGTGAGGGGGGGGGGGCGGGGCGCTCCCCAACTTTGAGCAGAAGTTTCCCTAAAAAGGAGCTCTTTCAATATTCTTCACAAAAGGTTATATAAAATATGAAAGCCTCCATGTCACATTCATTTTTTTCTCGTTTTCCTTTAATAGCATGTCATAAGTATAAATTATAATAGCTTTGCCCTTTATAGGCAGTATCGTATACCTTTTTCTTCCTTCCTTTTCCTTTTTCCATTATGTTTCTATATAATATATTGGAAAACTTTGGTAAACAGTACATTTGGTAGCAGTTGTGTGCTTGGCGCGTCGTCGTTAAAATGAAGCACAGACGGCAATAGACTTCTGCTGCATTTTGTTTATAAGTTTATCCCACGTCACCTTTACGGATGTGGACAAACTAGCGTGCGGCCCTCTAGCTGTCCCTCTGTCTCTGCAAACGGGGCGGCAATTGCAGGCAAAAGTATCGTAAATGTCGTAGGTTACCGTGATACGAGATGAAGCGGACAGTGCAGCCCACACTGGTGGGCTTCTTCAAGACAAAAAAAAACCATCAGGCGTCAGATACAAGTATTTTTATCAGACGACAGCCAGGTTAACAAGGAATGCGGTTCACTACTAGCGGAGCGAGCGCTCATCCTTCCTTGGTGGTGGGACAAATTCAGATTATGAGCGGCCCGACCGGCCCGGCCCGGCCCATAGCGACGCTTTTAAGAAGCTCATATCTCTGCAACCGCACGTCCGATTGACAATCGGACTTATTTGCTGAGCAGCCCCCATCTACCCTACCCTGTTGGAGACCAGTGCCGACTCATGTGAGTGAACAACCACTGCGCGTGCTGCGTGCCGCGTGAGGGGTGTTGGACAAATATTTTCTTGCAGTAACTCCGCAACGGTTGGGCAGATAATGGGCAAACTTGGTGTGGGGTTAGGGACACTCAGCCGCCACGTTCACACAACTCAGGGTTGGGGGTGACTGCACGTGCGCACGTTCACACTCCCCTATTATATATCTCAGGAACGGCTGAGCCGATTGTGTTCAAATTTGGTGTGTGGTTAGGAACCCTCTCAGCCGCC
>JAXIVJ010012704.1:0-39498 GCA_036785665.1 Chirona hameri | reverse complement strand
TATGTATATGTATATGTATATGTATATGTATATGTATATGTCTATGTCTATGTCTATGTCTATGTCTATGTCTATGTCTATGTCTATGTCTATGTCTATGTCTATGTCTATGTCTATGTCTATGTCTATGTCTATGTCTATGTCTATGTCTATGTCTATGTCTATGTCTATGTCTATGTCTATGTCTATGTCTATGTCTATGTCTATGTCTATGTCTATGTCTATGTCTATGTCTATGTCTATGTCTATGTCTATGTCTATGTCTATGTCTATGTCTATGTCTATGTCTATGTCTATGTCTATGTCTATGTCTATGTCTATGTCTATGTCTATGTCTATGTCTATGTCTATGTCTATGTCTATGTCTATGTCTATGTCTATGTCTATGTCTATGTCTATGTCTATGTCTATGTCTATGTCTATGTCTATGTCTATGTCTATGTCTATGTCTATGTCTATGTCTATGTCTATGTCTATGTCTATGTCTATGTCTATGTCTATGTCTATGTCTATGTCTATGTCTATGTCTATGTCTATGTCTATGTCTATGTCTATGTCTATGTCTATGTCTATGTCTATGTCTATGTCTATGTCTATGTCTATGTCTATGTCTATGTCTATGTCTATGTCTATGTCTATGTCTATGTCTATGTCTATGTCTATGTCTATGTCTATGTCTATGTCTATGTCTATGTCTATGTCTATGTCTATGTCTATGTCTATGTCTATGTCTATGTCTATGTCTATGTCTATGTCTATGTCTATGTCTATGTCTATGTCTATGTCTATGCCTATGTCTATGTCTATGTCTATGTCTATGTCTATGTCTATGTCTATGTCTATGTCTATGTCTATGTCTATGTCTATGTCTATGTCTATGTCTATGTCTATGTCTATGTCTATGTCTATGTCTATGTCTATGTCTATGTCTATGTCTATGTCTATGTCTATGTCTATGTCTATGTCTATGTCTATGTCTATGTCTATGTCTATGTCTATGTCTATGCCTATGCCTATGCCTATGCCTATGCCTATGTCTATGTCTATGTCTATGTCTATGTCTATGTCTATGTCTATGTCTATGTCTATGTCTATGTCTATGTCTATGTCTATGTCTATGTCTATGTCTATGTCTATGTCTATGTCTATGTCTATGTCTATGTCTATGTCTATGTCTATGTCTATGTCTATGTCTATGTCTATGTCTATGTCTATGTCTATGTCTATGTCTATGTCTATGTCTATGTCTATGTCTATGTCTATGTCTATGTCTATGTCTATGTCTATGTCTATGTCTATGTCTATGTCTATGTCTATGTCTATGTCTATGTCTATGTCTATGTCTATGTCTATGTCTATGTCTATGTCTATGTCTATGTCTATGTCTATGTCTATGTCTATGTCTATGTCTATGTCTATGTCTATGTCTATGTCTATGTCTATGTCTATGTCTATGTCTATGTCTATGTCTATGTCTATGTCTATGTCTATGTCTATGTCTATGTCTATGTCTATGTCTATGTCTATGTCTATGTCTATGTCTATGTCTATGTCTATGTCTATGTCTATGTCTATGTCTATGTCTATGTCTATGTCTATGTCTATGTCTATGTCTATGTCTATGTCTATGTCTATGTCTATGTCTATGTCTATGTCTATGTCTATGTCTATGTCTATGTCTATGTCTATGTCTATGTCTATGTCTATGTCTATGTCTATGTCTATGTCTATGTCTATGTCTATGTCTATGTCTATGTCTATGTCTATGTCTATGTATATGTATATGTATATGTATATGTATATGTATATGTATATGTATATGTATATGTATATGTATATGTGTATGTGTATGTATATGTATATGTATATGTATATGTATATGTATATGTATATGTATATGTATATGTATATGTATATGTATATGTATATGTATATGTATATGTATATGTATATGTATATGTATATGTATATGTATATGTATATGTATATGTATATGTATATGTATATGTATATGTATATGTATATGTATATGTATATGTATATGTATATGTATATGTATATGTATATGTATATGTATATGTATATGTATATGTATATGTATATGTATATGTATATGTATATGTATATGTATATGTATATGTATATGTATATGTATATGTATATGTATATGTATATGTATATGTATATGTATATGTATATGTATATGTATCTATGTGTGTGTATATGTATATGTATATGTATATGTATATGTATATGTATATGTATATGTATATGTATATGTATCTATATGTGTGTATATGTGTGTATATGTGTGTATATGTGTGTATATGTGTGTATATGTGTGTATATGTGTGTATATGTGTGTATATGTGTGTATATGTGTGTATATGTGTGTATATGTGTGTATATGTGTGTATATGTGTGTATATGTGTGTATATGTGTGTATATGTGTGTATATGTGTGTATATGTGTGTATATGTGTGTATATGTGTGTATATGTGTGTATATGTGTGTATATGTGTGTATATGTGTGTATATGTGTGTATATGTGTGTATATGTGTGTATATGTGTGTATATGTGTGTATATGTGTGTATATGTGTGTATATGTGTGTATATGTGTGTATATGTGTGTATATGTGTGTATATGTGTGTATATGTGTGTATATGTGTGTATATGTGTGTATATGTGTGTATATGTGTGTATATGTGTGTATATGTGTGTATATGTGTGTATATGTGTGTATATGTGTGTATATGTGTGTATATGTGTGTATATGTGTGTATATGTGTGTATATGTGTGTATATGTGTGTATATGTGTGTATATGTGTGTATATGTGTGTATATGTGTGTATATGTGTGTATATGTGTGTATATGTGTGTATATGTGTGTATATGTGTGTATATGTGTGTATATGTGTGTATATGTGTGTATATGTGTGTATATGTGTGTATATGTGTGTATATGTGTGTATGTGTGTATATGTGTGTATATGTGTGTATATGTGAGTATATGTGTGTATATGTGTGTATATGTGTGTATATGTGTGTATATGTGTGTATATGTGTGTATATGTGTGTATATGTGTGTATATGTGTGTATATGTGTGTATATGTGTGTATATGTGTGTATATGTGTGTATATGTGTGTATATGTGTGTATATGTGTGTGTATGTGTGTATATGTGTGTATATGTGTGTATATGTGTGTATATGTGTGTATATGTGTGTATATGTGTGTATATGTGTGTATATGTGTGTATATGTGTGTATATGTGTGTATATGTGTGTATATGTGTGTATATGTGTGTATATGTGTGTATATGTGTGTATATGTGTGTATATGTGTGTATATGTGTGTATATGTGTGTATATGTGTGTATATGTGTGTATATGTGTGTATATGTGTGTATATGTGTGTATATGTGTGTATATGTGTGTATATGTGTGTATATGTGTGTATATGTGTGTATATGTGTGTATATGTGTGTATATGTGTGTATATGTGTGTATATGTGTGTATATGTGTGTATATGTGTGTATATGTGTGTATATGTGTGTATATGTGTGTATATGTGTGTATATGTGTGTATATGTGTGTATATGTGTGTATATGTGTGTATATGTGTGTATATGTGTGTATATGTGTGTATATGTGTGTATATGTGTGTATATGTGTATATATGTGTGTATATGTGTGTATATGTGTGTATATGTGTGTATATGTGTGTATATGTGTGTATATGTGTGTATATGTGTGTATATGTGTGTATATGTGTGTATATGTGTGTATATGTGTGTATATGTGTGTATATGTGTGTATATGTGTGTATATGTGTGTATATGTGTGTATATGTGTGTATATGTGTGTATATGTGTGTATATGTGTGTATATGTGTGTATATGTGTGTATATGTGTGTATATGTGTGTATATGTGTGTATATGTGTGTATATGTGTGTATATGTGTGTATATGTGTGTATATGTGTGTATATGTGTGTATATGTGTGTATATGTGTGTATATGTGTGTATATGTGTGTATATGTGTGTATATGTGTGTATATGTGTGTATATGTGTGTATATGTGTGTATATGTGTGTATATGTGTGTATATGTGTGTATATGTGTGTATATGTGTGTATATGTGTGTATATGTGTGTATATGTGTGTATATGTGTGTATATGTGTGTATATGTGTGCATATGTGTGCATATGTGTGCATATGTGTGCATATGTGTGCATATGTGTGCATATGTGTGCATATGTGTGCATATGTGTGCATATGTGTGCATATGTGTGCATATGTGTGTATATGTGTGTATATGTGTGTATATGTGTGTATATGTGTGCATATGTGTGTATATGTGTGTATATGTGTGTATATGTGTGTATATGTGTGTATATGTGTGTATATGTGTGTATATGTGTGTATATGTGTGTATATGTGTGTATATGTGTGTATATGTGTGTATATGTGTGTATATATGTGTATATGTGTGTATATATGTGTATATGTGTGTATATGTGTGTATATGTGTGTATATGTGTGTATATGTGTGTATATGTGTGTATATGTGTGTATGTGTGTGTATGTGTGTGTATGTGTGTGTATGTGTGTGTATGTGTGTGTATGTGTGTGTGTATGTGTGTGTATGTGTGTGTATGTGTGTGTATGTGTGTGTATGTGTGTGTATGTGTGTGTATGTGTGTGTATGTGTGTGTATGTGTGTGTGTGTGTGTGTGTGTGTGTGTGTGTGTGTGTGTGTGTGTGTGTGTGTATGTGTGTGTATGTGTGTGTATGTGTGTGTGTGTGTGTGTGTGTGTGTGTGTGTGTGTATGTGTGTGTATGTGTGTGTATGTGTGTGTATGTGTGTGTATGTGTGTGTATGTGTGTGTATGTGTGTGTATGTGTGTGTATGTGTGTGTATGTGTGTGTATGTGTGTGTATGTGTGTGTATGTGTGTGTATGTGTGTGTATGTGTGTGTATGTGTGTGTATGTGTGTGTATGTGTGTGTATGTGTGTGTATGTGTGTGTATGTGTGTGTATGTGTGTGTATGTGTGTGTATGTGTGTGTATGTGTGTGTATGTGTGTGTATACGTGGGTATACGTGGGTATACGTGGGTATACGTGGGTATACGTGGGTATACATGGGTATACATGGGTATACATGGGTATACAAGTGTATACATGTGCATACATGTGCATGCATGTGCATGCATGTGTGTACATGTGTGTACATGTGTGTATATATGTGTATTTATGTGTATATATATGTGTATGTGTGTATGTGTGTATGTGTGTATGTATGTATGTATGTATGTATGTATGTATGTATGTATGTATGTATGTATGTATGTATGTATATGTGCATATATGCATATACAAATTTCATATTTAACCAAGGCAACAAAGAATAACCAAAATAGTATTTGGTCACTATGGACCACTACAAATCGCAGTTTGTCTAAAATGAGAAACAACTTAAGTTTGTTTCTGTTTTGCCTGTGTGTGCCACTGTGCCATAGTTGTTTCTATGTTGTTTTGGGCTCATGGGTAACACGAACCCAGCCACGTACTATTGGTTCCAAAATAAGCGTCCCGCTGGGTTAGACGACGGTCTGTAGTGAATACCTGCATTCTCGCCATTCCCCGTTGGTCTGGGAGGTAGGCTGTCCGACACACTCTAGTGCTCGGCGAGAGAGCACAAAAGAACACTTGCTAATTACATACGGCTAATAAATCGAAGTAGTGTGTATGCTTCTCATAAAAGGCAACACAAGACGCCAAATCTTCCCGTCCCAACTCAAATTAGGATAAATAAAAGCGTAATTCCTTTTCTGGATTCTCTTCCATTGATTATAATATTAGCGCACGATGAATACTGGAGCCTATTTCCTTCAATATTGTGTTATTCATGAACCATAAACAAGTCCTAGTATCACCTTGCTCTTTAAAAGCTGTGTCTTTCTACACTGCGTTACATACAAACGCTGGTCCTTGAGGTTGTTGTTTTGGATTCATAATTTAGCTGTGTGTGCTCTCAACGGAAAGAAGATGACAAGAGTTGAGGAGAGACAAAATAAATGAAACAGACTCGCCCCTCCTCCCGACACAACGGGATCCGAAAACAACTCAAACACGAGAACACATTCGATCTGAACTCTAGACCACCCATGACGTCACTTCTGACCCCGGCCGGATTGGACTCGATGACTCTGGTCCAGCAGAGGTCTACACGAACTACACGACGACTCTGGTCCAGCAGAGGTCTACACGAACTCGGGCCGGCCCCACGGCGCTGCTGCTGGCCTGAAGCGTGTCGTATGAAGCTCTACACGAACTCGGGCCGGCCCCACGGCGCTGCTGCTGACCTGAAGCGTGTCGTATGAAGCTCTACACGAACTCGGGCCGGCCCCGCGGCGCTGCTGCTGACCTGAAGTATGAAGCTCTACACGAACTCGGGCCGGCCCCGCGGCGCTGCTGCTGACCTGAAGTGTGAAGCTCTACACGAACTCGGGCCGGCCCCACGGCGCTGCTGCTGACCTGAAGCGTGTCGTATGAAGCTCTACACGAACTCGGGCCGGCCCCGCGGCGCTGCTGCTGACCTGAAGTGTGAAGCTCTGCTGGAACTCGGGCCGGCCCCGCGGTGCTGCTGCTGGCCTGAAGCGTGTCGTATGAAGCTCTACACGAACTCGGGCCGGCCCCACGGCGCTGCTGCTGGCCTGAAGCGTGTCGTATGAAGCTCTACACGAACTCGGGTCGGCCCCGCGGCGCTGCTGCTGGCCTGAAGCGTATCGTATGAAGCTCTACACGAACTCGGGCCGGCCCCACGGCGCTGCTGCTGGCCTGAAGCGTGTCGTGTGACTGGCCTGCAGCGTGCCGGCGGCCTGCGACACGGTCTGTCGCGGGCAGGGCGGGCCGCGACTCGACCTCGACTCGACCTCGAGCCGCCCCGGGCCGCCGAATCAGTTCGACCCGGCCCACCTCCCGCATGCAAATTGGAGCGGCGCGCGACGGTCGGTCGGCGACACTGCCGCCGCCGGCCGAGATGGATGGAGCAATTTCAGATGGCAGCCGGACGGCCGCGGCGGCGCGGCGGCTTGGTCCTGGCTGTACCCGGACGGCACACCGACACACCATGGCACTCGAGTATGCTATGACACCCAGTGCTGCAGCTGCCTTACTTTCCCCAACATCCCACGGCACCCCGGCAGGCATTACGCCGGGCACATCACGACACCAGCATCACGACCCAGCATCCCACGGCACCCCGGCAGGCATTACGCCGGGCACATCACGACACCAGCATCACGACCCAACATCCCACGGCACCCCGGCAGGCATTACGCCGGGCACATCACGACACCAGCATCACGACCCAGCATCCCACGGCACCCCGGCAGGCATTACGCCGGGCACATCACGACACCAGCATCACGACCCAACATCCCACGGCACCCCGGCAGGCATTACGCCGGGCACATCACGACACCAGCATCACGACCCAACATCCCACGGCACCCCGGCAGGCATTACGCCGGGCACATCACGACACCAGCATCACGACCCAACATCCCACGGCACCCCGGCAGGCATTACGCCGGGCACATCACGACACCAGCGACGTTGACAGGAGTAACTTCACGAGCTGACAGTAGCTAATGCCAATTATAATATCAATGTACACCAAGGGCGTCGCCGTAGGGGGGACAATGTCCCCCAGTCTTCATGTGGGGTGAGGGGGGATTATCCCCCCAGTCTTGGAGACATAAATCCATACTTTGTTCGGAAATATTGCAGCTTTCAATATCATAAAAGCATTTAGAAAAAGTATCAGTGCAATGGAAGAATGGAAAGAAGCAGTACGATATTTTAACTTTTCTTGAGAAAAGTTGACAGGAATTTGAATGGAATTTCGGTAGCAGAAACACGGGCATATTATGGCGTTAATGTGCCATATTTGTTGTTTAGGCACACTTTGTGCTTGCTGAAAGGAAACACCGGCGGATAGTTTTACGAGATGAAGTTTTGTGTGCAAGTTTTCAGTCACTTCGACTGAATAGCTGCAAAGACATAAGCTTCTGAAAACCATGGCTAAGGTCGGGCCGCTCATACGTAGACTTTATCCCCTAGTTGACGGAAGGCCTCGCTCCGCTCGGTAATCAAACTGTTTATGCCAGGTCCTCACCTAGGAAATATATCCATTCAAAAGCTTCGGACTAAATATATAAAATAAAATATGCAAGCCATTTCGTTCAAGTTCTGCCCAAATGCGTTCAAAGTTTGCAAACCGATGTAGTTTTCGGATAACTACTTCATCCAGTACTCAAGCACATGAGCTACTTCATCCGCATCCGTTTCGGCCAGCCGACCACAAACAACTACCCCGCACAACGAGCCGACGGCAGTCACCGGTTCCGGGGCGATCCGTCCTCCTGGTACAGTTACGGGTACCTCGGGTCGGCCAGCATGCAGAACAGTGAGATGCGCTGAGCTTATGAGAAGATGAAAAAACGCCAGCGGCGTTGCCTTGTATCGCACCACTGACCTCCTAAATATCTATCAAACCCTTGACCCTGACCCCCATGACCACCGAGCCAGTGTCTCTCGAAAGCAAAAAGCCAGTCCAGTGGCAGCCGGGTGGCGCATATATAAGTTCTGATATTCACGGCATATTAAGAATAATTAGAATTGCAGTCTATTGTGATTATGGATCGACACGAAATTTGCCTTCGATAGTGGTACCCTACATCCCCACTAACATGCCAAATTTCGCGGTTTTGACTGCAAAATGGGCGGAGTTTGTAAGCAATCGGATGACATGGACCTGACAGACGGACAGGTGGCTGCCACTTCTTATAATTAGTATGAAATAGCTTTCTATGTAACACGAATAACTAGAATATGTAGGTATTCCAAACAGCGATGAGCGAATCGCCTGACAGTGCCTATCGAATATAGAATCGTTTGAACAATATACCATGAAGATGTCCGAAGAAGTTATTGTTTTTCATCTATCACCTGTTATAGTTTTAAATATAAAAAATAAGCTGGTAGTTACAACTAAAAATTGCGTTCCAAGTAAAAATGATAAGGTAAAAACTGATTTTCCTTCACATTGTCGCGAACCGTACTGATGGTTCATTCGGCACTTTGTCCCCCCCCCCCCCCCCACACTAAACAAAATATGTTGCGACGCCCCTGATGAACACATTTGATTGTTTTACCATCATGCTATGCCCGCACCTTCCCGCTTCGTGCTTCGCACTACGTCATGCCCCGCATAAACACCCACCTCACTGTGTGGTATATTGACGACCGTCCGCCGCACAGGTTCACCGCGCCTGCTTGTATTGCCCGAGGCCACTGCTGGTCGGGCTAGGACGCTGCGGTGCAGATTCTGCAAAGTATCGGTCGGCACCGGCGAGTCATACCGGGTCGCCGCAGTGCGGATTCAGGCAACAATCGGACGGAAAATCAGCTGCGGGACAAATTAAATATACAGCATTTGTAAATGCAAAATATCACAGAAACTCATTCACATTTAATGGTGAGAATGTTATCTGCCACTTGCTACTTTGCAGTTAAGCTTACTACTTGGTTATTCCAGTGCGACGTAAAGTGAAATTTAGAGTGAAAAGTAGGGAAGGCTATGTGCGCTTTGATGACACTAATAAGAAGCGAGTAGCGATTGCTTCCTGAACATGTAGCATGTATTGACCTGGCCAATCTCACCGGACGGCCCCGTCCAATGATCGTCCTGGCCCGCTCCTGCCGAGCCTCTGAGGAGCTTCCCTCAGACGGCCACCGCCGCTGGGGAGATTACCTGATACTCCCCGGGCCTCCTGCTTTCAGCGTACGCCGGGTCACGGCAGGGTCACGGGGTCACTGGGATCACTACGTCGTTCCGCCGGGACACAGCCGGATCGCGTCGCGCTTATCACTGGAGCGGAAAATCCTGTCGACAACCGTCTCTCCGTCGCATTTTCGGTCGTCATTCCGTCTGGCCGCGCGCATTGGCCGCCCGTTCCGTCGGGGGCTGCATAATCGGCTCAGTGCGGTGCGCCCCCAGTCCGAGTGTTTCGTCGAATGCCGCCGGTGACGGGTCGCGTGGGTCGCGCCAGCCGCCTGGCGAGAATCGGTGCATTGTCGTCGCCGGTGAGCGCTGAAGGGATTCACCTCAGGTCTGAGCATCTGAGTGATATCTCTCCGAGCAGCGAGGTGGTATTTCACTGGACGGTAGCTGAGGCAGCTTTGCAGGTTACGCTGCAGGCAGTAACCTTTTCTGGGGATTTGCGCTCGTTAGCCGGTACAGAGAGGTGCCGCTCCAGGAGGTTGACCCTCGCCGGAGGGATTGCGTTCGGAGTATCCCTGCAGTGTCGGACAGTGAATGTAATCGGTGTCGTTTTATCTGCGAAGCGTGGCGTATGACGCCTCTGCGCCGGGGACTTCTCGGAAACTATTCACTCTGCTCGCTTTGTTGGACATCATTTGGAAGTGCCATTTTGGCTGACGCAGCTTCGCTCGCGTTTCTTTGAGCCGTCCACCATCATGGGTGGGCTTTCCCATTCAGTTGTTGGGGCCATTGCTCCATCAATTTTTTAGAGACATTTTGCCAGTCGCCAGCCCAACAATGGCACATTTCGTCCCATTATTTGTTTAAGAAAGTTCCACTCATGTCTGCAAAGCTTATCACCAAGTGCCTGTTTTATAGAATGGCTCATGGGGGAACTTAATGCATAACAATAGTATCACTTTTTGTGCTCTCTGGGTTTAACGAAGCAAAAGCGGAAAACAAAATATAAACGAAATCAACAAATAAGAACTGAGGGGCAGACTGAGGTACGTAAATTATGTCGGGCGTAAGGTCTTAAAGTTTATGTTTCATGAAGTGCGCCGTCTGAAGCATTTCAGACTTCGGTTGCAAACGTATCTTTGACATAAATAAACTATAAGTTTGAAGATATCTGGCCTGTCCCGACGGTTGTCTAGAGTCATGAGTATTCGTTTATATCGCTTTGCTGTTTTCATCGCCAAACTCTCTTTGGACATTGCATATTGAAAGCTATCTGCTCTGACCATTGCGACTTTTATGGCCCGACTAGGACCCAACGCTTGCACAGAGTTGGCTCTGTGTGCGTCGGCGAGCGACCCTTCCCACTGTCAGTCGCATAGGAACCTCTGACGTGCTGTCGCCGCCGGTGGAGGGAGACAAGTGTAGTGGGAAGGCCCGGGGGCTCCGCCACAGGGGGGACGGGGGGACGTGTCCCCCCCCCCCAAACTTTTTGGACTTACAGCATTACGCCTATGGGCGTTGCATGGAAAGAATCGACTTCGTAATACCTCTGCCCCCCCCCCCCAACTTTCGGAACGTGGCGGAGCTCTTGGGAAGGGCTAGACGGTGACATCTGACGCGTGGGAACCGTGCCAACTTGGCCCGGGGCGATGGCGCTGAGTTTGATGACGTCTTTGGTGTTATTCAGTGCACCCCAATGTGGCTTATTTGCATAGGAGCGATACGAACTTCTTGCTGCGTTGGGTAGCCGTGTACACCTTCTCTTAATGCGAATCGGCGTCTGTTCACCTCAACTCGGCAGCTCTCACTTATGCCGTCAGCTAACATACTATTTGACATAGTGCATCTCACATCGGCGTAACACACTTCTGCGGCAAAGGGCATTGGGAATCTACAAAGTGCACCGTGTCAACACCGGTCACTGGATTCAGACATAATGCAATGGAGCTGACAGGTTCATCAGATATAGGCAAGTTTTAGTTGACTTAGGCAAGCGTCATTCCGTTGCGTTGACGGCTAAATTGCAATTTAGAAAATTTGCATTACATTTTGTCCATTCCGTGTAGGTTCGCAATAGGACCGTTTAGTTTAATCGGTTTTGCACCAGACCTTGCGAGATACTTATTTTATGTTATTTTATTTAACGACTTCGGGCCATCCACACACATTGTGGCTATTCCTAGCCCAGCGTCACGAGACATAAAACAGTAGGTACATGGGGAAACAGGGAGTTGACTTTCATACTCAGATACATACCGGATAAAACAATGGTGCACGGATTACAAAACTTATGCATCAACACAAAATAGACATAAACTGGTAATGTGAAAACAATAGCACCGACAAAGCATGGCTGCCACACGTTAGTTTACACCTCGGCCTTTCATGAACACCCGGAAGTTCCGTTTAAATGAGGCAGGTCTCAGACCCGTCAGTTCGGTCGGTAAACTGTTGTAAAGACGAGGGACTCGGTAGGAAAACTGACGTCTACCGGCTTCAGTGCGGATGCGAGGTATATGGAACTGCTCGTCCTGTCGTGTGCGCCTATTGCGATGTGCAGCATTTCGTCTAAATAGCGAGGCCAGAAATGCAGGTTCCTCCCACCACCGTGCACGTTGAGCCAGAGTGAGAGAGTGATATTTTGATAGCTGTATGGAGGTGAGCCACCCTGGGCCACTCAAAACGTCCGAAATATGGTCAAATTTACGCCTTCCAGATACCACCCTGGCACAAAAATTGATCACTCTTCGGAGCTGCCTGTGATTTCTGTCTGAGCAGTTGCCAAAAACGGTTATACAGTAACGTACGTGTGACATAACCAAACCGTGGACGATAGTGGGAACGACGTTTCGCGGAAGATAATGCCGAATGTAACTGAGTCCGATCAGTAGCCCGAAGCATTTCCGGACAACATGCGCGACGTGAGCGTCCCACGACAGGCACGGGTCAAAAATCACGCCCAGGTTTCGCACCGTGCGTTCCGGACCAATAGTCTCCCCACGGAAACATATCTCGATTGGTGGTGCGTTACGGAGGTTCTGCCGGCTGCCGCACACCATCAACAACTGCGTTTTGGAAGCATTCACTCGCCAGTCTTCTCACTTATCAATTGCACGGCCAAAGAACAACCATGGTAAGCGCTGCTTTGCATATCGCGCATCGAAGCTGTACAACTCCGTAGCGATACACAACGGATTGAGTGAGATGACTGTGTATAGTTTTAAGTCCCATGCTCGTAAGCTTGTGCAGCGAATGTAAGTATAGTTAGGCTGTATCATCATATGACTGACATGTGATATTAACTTTGTATGACAATGGTTCACTAATAACCTCAATCGTGTGGATGAACCTGCTGAAGTGCAATACATAAATAAATCAAATTCACTTTTAGACAGTTCGCTCTGAACCCATGTCAAGGGAGGAGAGGGAGCCTTCCATGCGATCAACCAGTGCACCGATGTTATCTTTCCTGCCGGATACTAGTATCTGCGTGTCATCGGCGTACTGAATAACATGTGCCTCAGGAACGAAGTAGCTCATGTCGTTGGCGAACACGCTGTACAACAACAGCCCGAGGTACCCTGGTAAACGCCTATACACCTTTTCTTAATGCGAATCGGCGTCTGTTCAGCTCAACTCGGCAGATCTCATTTATGCCGTCAGCTAACATACTATTTGACATAGTGCATCTCACATCGGCGTAACACACTCCCGCGGCAAAGGGCATTGGAAATCTACAAAGTGCACCGTGTCGACACTGGTCACTGGATTCAGACATAATGCAATGGAGCCGACAGGTTCATCAGATATAGGCAAGTTTTAGTTGACTTAGGCAAGCGTCATTCAGTTTCGTTGATGGCTAAATTGCAATTTAGAAAGTTGTTATTATATTTTTGTTTCCATTCCGTGTAGGGTCGCAATATGTACCGTTTAGTTTAATCGGTTTTGCACCAGACCTTGCGAGATACTTATTTGATCTACGTTGCGGAAAAAGTGACCAGAGTTGATCAGTCTCTTCGCTCATTGAAATGACGTTTAAATCACCTCCGAAAAATACACAGATGCGCATAACATTATATTTTCTTCCAAGTCAAAAATAAAACAAAAAGAACCACATATCAGGTCAGAGAATCATGACATATTGACAACAAATCGCGCACGACAGAAACTGTTACAGCATGCTCTAAAGACTGGTCACATGAGCTCAACATCACACCACAGATCACATGAGTTGATCACACTCTCAGACAGGTCAGATTTGTCACAGATACAAATGAGCCAATGTCACAACAACAAAACACAACAAATGTCACATATACATCATGCTACTGCGTCAGTGGTCATCACCCGGTCACTCCGCCCAGATGTCCACCTTTCTTGGTCGGTTGCCTCCTCTCCGTCCGACCGCAGTTTTACCAGTCCGGAGCCACTTCGCGACAACTGACCACGCCGTCGTCCTCCGGACACTCGGGTGCCGGGCTACGGCAACGTAGTCGCTTCCATCCCGGTAGGCCTGTATGATCCGCTCGCGGTCCTCTGCACAAACAGCACGGTGACGTCTCGGCATCTTGATAGCGTAGAAATGTTGACCTGACTTGGTCATTTTGTGTGCCGGGAGCATGCAATGAGAGGCCGGAATTTGCTGCCTGGGCCACTGATCAACATAATGTCTTTACATATGCAACAAGTAATTTATTTTTACTTTCGGGTTAATACCCATGCATTTGTTTGAAATAAAAATAATATATTTTCCAACAACTAAATACATTTTGCATTGTCTAAATCAATTAAGAATTGGCAAAACAAAATGCAATGTAACGCAACTTAATGTCCATGTCGATATTGAATGACCCTGCCGATGTCCATTGACGCCGTTCGAATATGAACAGATGCTATTCCTATTTAATGCAATGTGTCGAAGTGTTAAAAGGGTGTCTAAGTTCGAGTGTGCCTGACGATATGACTTGCCCTATGCCACGTTCAGTTGAACAGATGCCGATTCGCAATAAGGAAAGGTGTACTGTTGGGAAGCGGCCGGAACAGGTACTTGCGTCCGGAGCTAGGATCAGCGATGGATTGATAAGGTTTGGGTGTGATTGATAAGGTAGGACCGAAACCATTCAGCATAGACTCCATGCAGTTGTAATTTAGTCAGAAGTTTAGTGTGATCGATGACGTCAAAACATTTACTTAAATCGATCAGACAGAGGAGAGTAAGATCCCCCCTGTTTGTCGAGGACAAGATATAATCGGACACACTGATCAGGGCGGCTTCGGTAGAATGACCTGGCCTAAACCCATGCTGAGCAGGGGAAAGTAAATTATTTTGGGAGAGATAGGCATAGAGTTGATGCTGTACGATTCGTTCGACAATTTTGGCCATGACAGGGACTAAGGAGATGGGTCTAAAGCTGGCAGGGTTGGAACGAGGACCGGATTTGTGGATAGGATGGACAATGGAGTGCTTCCAGACTTCGGGAAAGTCACAGTTGGCGAGGCAGGTGTTGACAATGTTCAGCAGCGGCACCCCAATCGCGTCAAAACACATTTTGATGGTACGGATGCACAGGCCATCAGCACCGGAGGCTGGAGTGTTACGCATACCGTGGACTGTTCTCCCGAGGGTCTCATAGTCCACAGTCGAGACAGAGAAGGCGCAAGAGCCAACACGAGGCAATCGGCACATAAAGTCGACGGGAACCTCTCCGGACTCGGCAATCTCACGCGCAACACATGACCCGACTCCCACGAAATATTCATTCATTTCGTTCGCGCTTACCGCCGGTGTGACACGCGCGCCCTTACTACTGCCAATAACCTGACGGACATTCCGGTAAACAGAGGTCGGACCCTGGTCGGTTATGCGCTGGCCTATATCCTCCCGCACATCCCGACGTATGGCGGATTTCGCCGCACGGTTCAGCGAGTGGTACTCGTGCGCACTACCACCGCCTCGCCGAGCCTCACGAGCCGCGCGCCGCTGACACATCAGATCACGCGTTGCCTCTGACACATGCGGGGCGCCGGAGTTTCGAATGGTCACACGCCTCACTGGTGCATAGCAGTGTGCCGCGGGGGAGCCGGGAGTGGAGCGGTGTACCGCGGGGGAGCCGGGAGTGGAGCAGTGTGCCGCGGGGGACCCGGGAGTGGAGCAGTGTCTTATGATAAGAGCACAGCTGAATTACATATCATGGCGCAATGCCGTGATTTTACGAAAGGGTGGGAAATTTCAACGTGGCGGGCACAAAGTGAATTTGTATCATGGTAAAATCGTCGAATCACCACCATGTTAATTGTATACATCCTCTGAGCTCGTGGTGGTGGTAATCTGAAGAAAACCACAAAACTCACTACCAACTTTTGCCAAACTTTGCCGCACTGCTATGCACATTCTACTATTCATAATATATTATATATATATATAATTATTTTCGCTCAGAGCACAACACGAATTCGTTCCATGATTTATAAAACGTCCCAAACTTGTGCCACCGCTCCGGTCTGTTGTCCAACTTGGCCAGTCGGTGCGGACAACACGGCCCACTTCGGACCATTTGTTGTTGAGTTGCGCGCAGTGTGTCAGGGATCGATTGACGCTGCTAGGAGCGAGGAGGAGAGCGGGGGAGCCGGGAGTGGATCGGTGGGCCGCGGCGCGGCGATAAAACCCACGAATGACGCCGTTTGGCGCCGTCGGCGTCCGCCGGGAGACGTGTCCGGCGTGTGAAAATGTAACCGGCGCTGAAGTGCGTGTGCGTTTGCGTGTGCGTGTGCGTGTGCGTGTGCGTGTGCGTGTGCGTGTGCGTGTGCGTGTGCGTGTGCGTGTGCGTGTGCGTGTGCGTGTGCGTGCGTGCGTGCGTGCGTGCGTGCGTGCGTGCGTGCGTGCGTGTGCGTGTGCGTGTGCGTGTGCGTGTGCGTGTGCGTGTGCGTGTGCGTGTGCGTGTGCGTGTGCGTGTGCGTGTGCGTGTGCGTGTGTGTGTGTGTGTGTGTGTGTGTGTGTGTGTGTGTGTGTGTGTGTGTAGGTGTGTGTGTAGGTGTGTGTGTGTGTGTCGGGTCGGGTCGGGTCGGGTCGGGTCGGGTCGGGTCGGGTCGGGTCGGGTCGGGTCGGGTCGGGTCGGGTCGGGTCGGGTCGGGTCGGGTCGGGTCGGGTCGGGTCGGTCGGGGGCGGCGGGTGGGCGGTCAGTGTGGGTGGGTGTCGGCCGGTCTGTCCGGCGGCGGGTATATAACTACCTGTCCGTATTTATTTTAATTGCCACGTTTATTGAACAGGAATGAATCGCAGCATGGGTGGATGAGATTGACCTTCATAATTGGGAAACGTTCTGGGCTTACTTTTCTAACAAATGGGAAGGAATAAGAATAGCGGGGTTGCTACGCTTTTCAGAACTCATTTCGTCTCTCAGTTGTTCAGCTTTGAATGCGCAAAGTTTGCCTATGTGCGATGTTCCCATCGCTTTGAAGTCCGAATACTATTCAGATGCTTTTACATCCAAACAGGCAAGCGTACTTCTCAGTTTGAAAGCCACCAACTATTTGCGAAATTTGTACGACTTCTCCAAAACAACTATCCTTTGCTTCGCTTTCATTAGAGTACTGCCACTTTTCCTGTTGTTTTTCCCAGTACCTGTTTGCTATCGCTCCCGGGCGCTCCGCTTCAAGTTTATATGCCACTACACCTAAAGCCCAGGCTACACTATGCGTGATAGTACGCAAAGTACGCACGGTTTTTGCAAGTTTGCGTCTTTTGCGTAGTCTAAAAATGTTCAGCTGATATAAAATGCTTTGACTGAGCTACACAGGAACAGTACGCAAAGTCCGCATGAAATATCACGCAAACTTGCGAAAGACGCAGCACGGAAGTACGTAATTCTGAAAAATAATCAATAACGCAAGTACGCAAGTACGCAAAAAAGTTCAGAGTTTTGAACTTTTTTTCCGGTTTTTGCAAGATTGCGTAGTCGGAGACAGTTGGTGGCGCATCGCCGGAAATCTGTATTGTCAATAACTCTTGATAGAATATAGATAGAAACGTGCGAATGGCACCAATGTGTTTGTCTCGTCCAGATGTATCTCCCCAAATGCAACATGGCATACCTGTGTCACCAAATGACATTGACCTGAGGCCAAATTTTGAAGTTGACCTAACCAGGACACCATTAATATTCGTCGAAGCGCATTGCCGAGACAAACACGATGGTGTCAAAATGATTGCTCTATGTTCAACCGATAAAAGTTCTTCACGATTTTGTGTTAAAGAAAATGTCATCGTAACCTCTGGAGCCTAAACTATTGAGTATTGACCCACGTGAAATCCCAGACTACTTTTAAGCCTGAGTACTCAAGCACTGATGCGTATTCATCAAAAGGATCAGTCTCATTACCATTTCAACACTATGCTACGCAAATCCCGGACGGTGTCAAAAAACGGTACGCAAAAGACGCAAACTTGCAAAACCGTGCGTACTTTCCGGAACGATCACGCATAGTGTAGCCTGGGCTTTAGTCTGCTCGGTACCCGGCTTTGCTGGGGAGTGGCGGTTGGATCTCTCTGGCCCGAGGACACGGTATGGACCCCTCGCTCTCCGCTGGCTGCCCCGCCCTGATGTCTGCCGACATCTCAGGAACCTCACCAGTCATCCTGGCCAGGCGGACGGTCTCCGTTTTTGCCGTGTTCCGTGCCCTGTTTTACTGGATCAAACTGCTTCAAATTGGATTCCGCCGTCTTTGTTCACCGAGTTCCTGCGCGTCCGTAGACGGGGCCCGGGTTTGCCGAGTTCGCCTCTTGAATACGACTCCCGTTCACCGCGACATGGGTCTGAGAGGCTGGGAGAGGAGTTACATTGGGCGACTGAAACAAAGCTGCAGCGATGTTCGAGAAGTTAAAAGAACACGATGCTCGTTTTGTTCCGCTTTACGTACTTTTTCCATAAAACACGTTACGCGTCTGGAATTGTTTGACTGAGTTGCGTTTGGCTGTTGGCACATCACATCTTCATTTCGCCTCTTTTCCGGCGCTGTTTCCTAATCTCCGCTGAGGGAGGTGGATGGTCTGCGTTTACCACCATCATTTTCGTTTGCTAAGCTGCGTTCAGAAGAGCTGTATTGCGCTACGGCTATCGATTGTACGCCCCACGCTGCTGATAGTGCTGCCACTGCCGCCGTTTTGGAGGCGGCGACTGCTGCTACGCGGAGCACAATACCGCGCAGAGCGAGACTCGCGGCCGTCCTGAGCCCCAGCTCGCAGCAGATCTTCAGAGCGGGTCTTCAGCACAGTTGCGCAGAAGTCCTGAGCCCGAGCTCTCAATAGATCTTCAGAGTGGGTCTTCAGCACAGTTCCGCAGAAACTTTACAGTCAACAAAAAAAAACATGTTGACGTGAGCGTGCGGCCACGTGGCCTACTACCGCTCTTACTGCCAGTGACGGCGGCGGTCTGGCGACAGAGACGAATGTAACGCACCTGCCGCCACTACCGGGTGCTGTTCGGCCGCCGGCGGAAAGCTGCTAGCGGCGTTTACATCGCGTGCAGTCAACCGCTGCTTATCCAATCATATGCAAATCGACGGTTTGCGAATATATTTGGCCGTATTTTCGCCGGCAGCGCGTGCCATTAATGCTGAAGGGCGCCGTCGATTTATGAAAATACGGCCGGATCTGGAAGGCCGCGAAGGCAAGGTTCCAATAAGGGTCCCGATAAGATGCAAATCTCAAAATTACGTCGCATGGTTTCCCGATCGTATTTGTCCGTGATTCGTGTTTTCTTGGAGATCTCGGCTTCTGTTTCGAGTATCACGATATGCACCCATCTGTTGCCGCCACGCCATTGTCATATTAAGTACTCCTTCCAGTATCCGTTTTCCATTTTATTCCATGTATCGGCTGAATTGCATGTGTTCGATGCCAGCACAATATTACAATAAAGCATTTCCCGCAATCATTGACTTACCACCACCTACATCAGTGCAAATGCATTACTTTATCAATGCGTTAAGGCCAGGCTACACTATGCGTGATAGTCTGCAAAGTACCTACGCACGATTTTTGCAAGTTCGCGTATTTTGCGGAGCCTGAAAATGTTCAGCTGATAAAAAAACGCATTGATTGAGCTATACAGGCACAGTACGCCAAAGTCCGCATGAAATGTCACGCGAACTTGCAAAAGACGCAGCACGGAAGTACGCAATTCTGAAAAAAAGAACGGTCTGCAAATCACGCAAAAAGTTCAGAATCTTGAACTTTGTTGCGTGTTTTGCAGAATTCGTAGTCTGGGACATTGGTGGCGCATCGCCGGCAATCTCTGTTGCTAGGTGTTGTGTACCTACCTATAGCAATAGGTATATTGATATACAAGTAAAAGTGCCTACAGAAAGAAAACTGAATAAATAGGACATAGGTGCCAACATTCCTATCTAGTAGAAGGTGCAGGCCAATAAGATGAACGAAGAGGAGAACAGAGTGCAAAGTTAGTTTCACAGCTTGTATATATACATTATGCATATATAGACATTGACATGCCATTCATTGCAATATATTGATATTTATATGTGGTAAGGTCGTTAGCTGAAGACATATGAGTAATTTGGACATTAACACCAGGCACATCCATTAACCTTTGCCCTGGTAGGGTTCATGTTGACCCCCCCCCCCTCCCCTGAGTTTTTTATTTAAATATCGTGAAAACAGCAGCGTGCAGCGCCGCCAAATTTGGCACAGCTGTTTGGGAATCGCTTACCCACATTGTGTAAAACTTTTGACCCCATGTCATCTTAGGTCAAGCCACCAGGTCACGTCAAGGGACCTTACCTCCAAAAATGTGTTCGGTCGTGCCAAAGTCTATGTCCGAGGTATGTCCGAGATATTTGAAACTTTCAGAATTTCGTAAGGTCATAAGTAACTCCAATTCGTCTATCTCGTTTTGTATATCGGTGACCTAAGGGCAGGTCAATTTCGTGACCTCCCCATTATTAATAAATGGGAAAATATACAAATGCTTCATATTCAGAGAATATGCATTAGATCAGGTCAATTCCTTGAGAATCAAATTATTTTAGCTCATTCTTGATGACCCATAATTCCTTGAGAATCAAATTATTTTAACTCATTCTTGGTGACCCATGTGCAATTGTTGCTCAGTGACCTCTTCAAGGTCAGCTGAGGTCATCTGAGGTCACCAGCACTTAATTTGCAATAACGCTTGATAAAATAAAGATAGAGAAGTGCGAATGGCATCACTGTGTTTTTCTCGTCAATATGCATCGCCCGATATTCAACATGACCTTGACCTACCTTGGTCACCAAATGACCTTGACATGGGGTCAAATTTTGAAGTTGATCTAACTAGGTTACGATTAATATTTTACGACGCGTATTGACGAGACAAACACAATGGTGTTAAAATTATTGTTCTATGTTCAACCGATCAAAAGTTATTTACGCAAAACTTGTTAGAAAATAACATTGTGACTTTTGGTGAGCTCTGGAGCCTAAACTATTGACCTGAGCTAAAATATAAGTACACCGACGGGGATTTAATTTTTCAGGGGCTTTTTTCGTTTGTTCCTAGCTATCATAGTTCCCGAGATGTTTGGGGATTTCTTGAGCAAAGTCGTATACCTGGCAAATTTGACCTTTGATGACCTCTGGTCCGCTCAATATTGCCCTGAGCCAAAAATGCCCGAAGTAACTTCGAATATCCTTGTTGATTCGAACGTTTTTACCGCGTCTTTCTATCCCTTATAGTTAAGTTAGTGGTGGGCTAATTTTGACCCCTCCCCACCAGGGCGAAGGTGGTTCAGAGGTCCACCGGGGCGCCGTTTAATAGCAGCAAATAGTTAATTGGCCTTTCACTCACAATTTATGATTTAGCTATTTATTTATTTCATAGGATACTCTGGAGCTCACAACAAATAGGTACATGAAAATGTTCAATACCAGGGAGAGGGACCCATGGGTAAACTGGGTAACTGGGTAACGATCGAGAGTCGACCGTGATGCCCACGTGACATCCCGGCCTACTCTGAGCCTGAGCACTCAAGCACTGATGCGTATTCATCAAAAGGATCAGTCTCATTACCATGTCAAGTGGCAACACTATACTACGCAAATCCCGGACGTCCGTCACGCAAAACACGCAAACTTGCAAAAACCGTGCGGACTTTCCGGAACGATTATGCATAGTGTAACCTGGCCTATCCAATGCGTGAAGTGCATTTTGTTTATTTACAGACCTGTGAAGAATGTCCCCATCATTGGACGTCATCCTTTCGTTTGCAGGTATGCGGCAAATCCTTCAGCAACGCTTCTGCGCTGACCAAGCACCGGTTGACGCACAGCGACGAGCGGAAGTATGTGTGCGCCATCTGCTGCAAAGCCTTCAAACGTCAGGACCATCTGTAAGTTGATGGCGCTGCGTTGGTCGGAGCTCAGGGTGTTGTCTGTCTGAGCAGGGCGTACGGGTAACTTGACATGTGACGTTCTCATCGGAAAAGTATCGTAGGTTCTGAGCAAGTTGTCTGTGCAACAATTATCTTATTAATTTCCATCAGACCTTTCAGAGTAGTAACCGCTGTTATTCTTGTTTGGGGCAAATTATTTATGATTTACAATTAACCGAAGTTTCCGTTTCGTGAACATTCCTTCTCAATAATGTGTTTCCTATTGCGCTGATTTATTGCTGCCATAACTGTAAAATGTGTTAGAAAATTGACATTGCTTGTACATTTTGGCATAATTACTGTATATTAAATTTGATTGAATTATGTGTTAAGTTTAATTAGACCAAATCATTATTAGTTTTGAGTTGAGGAAGCTTCATGAAGATATCACAGCGCATTTATTTTAAATACCTGATTGACTACACCATGCCAGTTTGCATTTAATGTGGCAGTAGTGGGTTTTCTGCGATTAATGAATTTGATCTAATGCGTGCCATTACTCGGATTGGTTGTTTTAATATTAGTGGGCTGTAGAGCGAAAACCTATCTCCCCACCCATCATAAATAACAGTCGCTAGGGCCAGCATAGTGCCCCGGTGGCCGTCATTGACTGGCATGTGTTTAAGGTAGATCATTTCTGCCTTGTCCATCGCGTCCTTTTAGTTTCTTGTGTGCTAAATGATCAAGAAGTTCGTATTGGGATTATCAATAGGGTAATATACTCAGTGTGGTGTATTTGCGTCTTTGAAGGTAGGTCTGGTCTCTGCGATGGAAGCGATCTTATAGACGGGTTTTCACCGTCATATGCGTAAAGCTGAGCTACAGGCTGACTGGGCTGACCGAACGGCTAGCTGACCATCATCTCTCAGCTGGTCGTGTGGTCTGACCTTCATCCGCTGATCTTGACCCCTAAGCTGACCCCGAACTAGCGCCTTCATCAACTGATCCGCTGACCTAACCTGACCTCCCTATGACCTGACTCGCTTCCGCTGGCCCGTGACCTGACCCGGCCCACCCTCCACTCCACACGCAGGAACGGTCACATGTTGACGCACCGCAACAAGAAGCCCTACGAGTGCAGCGCCGACGGCTGCAACAAGTCCTACTGCGACGCCCGCTCGCTGCGCCGCCATGTGGAGAACATCCACGGGCAGCTGGGCGGGGGCGGGGGCGGCGGCGGCGGCGGCGGCGGCGGCGGCGGCGGCGGCGGCGGCGGCGGCGGAGGACGGGTGCAGACCGTCTCCGCCGTCACCGTGACCCCGGCCACGCCCGCAGGTGACGATGGACAGGTCACCAGCAGCAGGGAACAGGGGGTGAGTGGGTGATGCTCACCGCACGATAGATTAAGTGTTTCCCATGTGACGTGCAGAGAGTAAATACTGCGCAGCACTGCGCCCTGAGGTGATAGTGTGCCCTGAGGTGACAGTGCACCCTGAGGTGACAGTGCGCCCTGAGGTGACAGTGCGCCCTGAGGTGACAGTGCGCCCTGAGGTGACAGTGCGCCCTGAGGTGACTGCGCCCTGAGGTGACTGCGCCCTGAGGTGACAATGCGCCCTGAGGTGACAATGCGCCCTGAGGTGACAATGCGCCCTGAGCCCGGCGCATGTCAATGCCTGTTGACCTGTCAGCCCATCCTGAAGTACGGTGACGTTTGGGCTTATGATTTGAGCAAATGTACTGAGAACACTTTTAATTAAGAGAACACTTATAATGTAGATGTCAAAGATCATATGCCTGTAAGTGATTTTAGACGAAAAAGGAACACAGATGATGATGATTGGTGTTTATGGGCGCGTCAACAGCGAAGGTTATTCGCGCCCGAAAAAGCAACACGCGGATTTCTCCATATTATGTTTCACAATATGAAAGCAAATGCACATGATTGAGATTCAACGCTACAAAATCGCACTTCAAAGTCCCATCCTATTTCTTTTTCGAAAAAGCTGCCGGCCAGTATCCCTCGCATCATCATTTTCCATCCACAAATGCACGCTGAAAATTGACGCATGCTTCACTTTCTTAAATCTAATGAAAACCTCAAATGTCAACATCCATTCATGTACCAAACTGTCCTCGGATACAGCGCAGTGGCGTCCCTCGCTTGCCCATTGGTATTCGTTCCGTTCCCGAACTCCTCCGTCGCCATCTGACCGGGTGACGTTCGGGGCCGGTTCGCAGTGAATCAGCCCGGCGCAATACTTCTCTGACCCGGTGATGAACGACCAACATCCATAGTCCGACCAGCACGGCTCAAATGATCGGCCGTCACGGGCTGAGCCGCCGGCTATGCCATATGAAATGTGGCGCGGCCGGCCGACCGGCCGACCTGCCGACCTGCCCGGAGATCGAGTCAATCAGCTGGCCGCGGTGATTTATTCCGTTATAACAGGGCGGTCTGCGGGCTGACCGCCGCTCCCGTTCGGCTCGGGGATGACGGATGGAGATGGGCTTAGGCGGATACGTCACGACGGAAAGCATAGGCATCGCCGTGACGGAGAAACCGCGGATATATTGCGACATCAATGTAATGTCTCGTACGCATTTTGAAGCTATAAATGTCCTATGCTGATCTTAAATTGATGTACTTCCAAAACACTTCGTTGCGATATGAGAGAACGTTGCACCGTTTATGTTTTATGCCCTGGAATAAATTGTTTATACCAATACAAATAAAAAGGGTGTATGTACGAAACAATATTGTCAATGTCAATCCGCGCTTGCGCAAATAACCGTAGAATTGCATTGTAAGCAACCGTTTACATTTGGGCATATTTAATTAATAATCTGACGCCAATTGCATTTGATTAGGTACTAATAACATATCTGCCATCGATTACATCTGGTGACGAATGGTGCGGCACCTCTCCGCTACCTGCCCTACCCCGTCATCCCCGCCCCCGCCCCCGCCCCCGCCCCCACCCCGCCTGGAGACGACCCAGCATCTCTCAGATTGGCGGCTATTCGCGCGATCGTGACCGCCCGCCCGCCGGCCGGCCGGCGTCGGCGTCGACGGCGGCTCCAATTGCCATGTCGGCGTCGACGGCAGACGTCGACGTCGACGGTGCGGCTGATGCGAGGTGCGTCATAAAGTATTGCTTCCGCACGCCGCGCGTCGGCCGCGGACTCCCGGCTCGGATGGGGGTGTTCGGATGAACCGGGGATGGGGGTGCCGAGAGCTGAAATGGGCGATGACCATCTATCGCCGCCACGGTCGATACGAGGGAGGGTGACGCGGTGCACAGGTGTGTAGCGTAGTAGAGAGAAGGGCAGAGGTTATCTCTGGAGGTGTGTAGTAGATAGAAGGGCAGAGGTTATCTCTGGAGGTGTGTAGTATAGAGAAGGGCAGAGGTTATCTCTGGAGGTGTGTAGTATATAGAAGGGCAGAGGTTATGTCTGGAGGTGTGTAGTATAGAGAAGGGCAGAGGTTATCTCTGGAGGTGTGTAGTAGAGAGAAGGGCAGAGGTTATCTCTGGAGGTGTGTAGTAGAGAGAAGGGCAGAGGTTATATCTGGAGGTGCGTAGTAGATAGAAGGGCAGAGGTTATCTCTGGAGGTGTGTAGTATATAGAAGGGCAGAGGTTTTCTCTGGAGGTGTGTAGTATATAGAAGGGCAGAGGTTATCTCTGGAGGTGTGTAGTATAGAGAAGGGCAGAGGTTATCTCTGGAGGTGTGTAGTATAGAGAAGGGCAGAGGTTATCTCTGGAGGTGTGTAGTAGAGAGAAGGGCAGAGGTTATATCTGGAGGTGTGTAGTAGAGAGAAGGGCAGAGGTTATCTCTGGAGGTGTGTAGTAGAGAGAAGGGCAGAGGTTATCTCTGGAGGTGTGTAGTATAGAGAAGAGCAGAGGTTATCTCTGGAGGTGTGTAGTAGAGAGAAGGGCAGAGGTTATCTCTGGAGGTGTGTAGTAGAGAGAAGGGCAGAGGTTATCTCTGGAGGTGTGTAGTAAATAGAAGGGCAGAGGTTATCTCTGGAGGTGTGTAGTAGAGAGAAGGGCAGAGGTTATCTCTGGAGGTGTGTAGTATAGAGAAGGGCAGAGGTTATCTCTGGAGGTGTGTAGTAGAGAGAAGGGCAGAGGTTATCTCTGGAGGTGTGTAGTAGAGAGAAGGGCAGAGGTTATCTCTGGAGGTGTGTAGTAAATAGAAGGGCAGAGGTTATCTCTGGAGGTGTGTAGTAGAGAGAAGGGCAGAGGTTATCTCTGGAGGTGTGTAGTAGAGAGAAGGGCAGAGGTTATCTCTGGAGGTGTGTAGTAAATAGAAGGGCAGAGGTTATCTCTGGAGGTGTGTAGTATAGAGAAGGGCAGAGGTTATCTCTGGAGGTGTGTAGTATATAGAAGGGCAGAGGTTATCTCTGGAGGTGTGTAGTATAGAGAAGGGCAGAGGTTATCTCTGGAGGTGTGTAGTATAGAGAAGGGCAGAGGTTATCTCTGGAGGTGTGTAGTAGAGAGAAGGGTAGAGATTATCTCTGGAGGTGTGTAGTAAATAGAAGGGCAGAGGTTATCTCTGGAGGTGTGTAGTAGAGAGAAGGGCAGAGGTTATCTCTGGAGGTGTGTAGTAGAGAGAAGGGCAGAGGTTATCTCTGGAGGTGTGTAGTAAATAGAAGGGCAGAAGTTATCTCTGGAGGTGTGTAGTATAGAGAAGGGCAGAGGTTATCTCTGGAAGTGTGTAGTAGAGAGAAGGGCAGATGTTATCTCTGGAGGTGTGTAGTAGAGAGAAGGGCAGAGGTTATCTCTGGAGGTGTGTAGTAGAGAGAAGGGCAGAGGTTATCTCTGGAGGTGTGTAGTAGAGAGAAGGGCAGAGGTTATATCTGGAGGTGTGTAGTAGAGAGAAGGGCAGAGGTTATCTCTGGAGGTGTGTAGTAGAGAGAATGGACAGAGGTTATCTCTGGAGGTGTGTAGTAGAGAGAAGGGCAGAGGTTATCTCTGGAGGTGTGTAGTAGAGAGAAGGGCAGAGGTTATCTCTGGAGGTGTGTAGTATAGAGAAGGGCAGAGGTTATCTCTGGAGGTGTGTCGTAGAGAGAAGGGCAGAGGTTATCTCTGGAGGTGTGTAGTAGAGAGAAGGGCAGAGGTTATCTCTGGAGGTATGTAGTAGAGAGAAGGGCAGAGGTTATCTCTGGAGGTATGTAGTAGAGAGAAGGGCAGAGGTTATCTCTGGAGGTGTGTAGTGGAGAGAAGGGCAGATGTTATCTCTGGAGGTGTGTAGTATAGAGAAGGGCAGAGGTTATCTCTGGAGGTGTGTAGTATAGAGAAGGGCAGAGGTTATCTCTGGAGGTGTGTAGTAGAGAGAAGGGCGGAGGTTATCTCTGGAGGTGTGTAGTAGAGAGAAGGGCAGAGGTTATCTCTGGAGGTGTGTAGTAGAGAGAAGGGCAGAGGTTATCTCTGGAGCTGTGTAGTAGAGAGAAGGGCAGAGGTTATCTCTGGAGGTGTGTAGTATAGAGAAGGGCAGAGGTTATCTCTGGAGGTGTGTAGTAGAGAGAAAGGCAGAGGTTATCTCTGGAGGTGTGTAGTAGAGAGAAGGGCAGAGGTTATCTCTGGAGGTGTGTAGTAGAGCAAAGGGCAGAGGTTATCTCTGGAGGTGTGTAGTAGAGAGAAGGGCAGAGGTTATCTCTGGAGGTGTGTAGTAGAGAGAAGGGCAGAGGTTATATCTGGAGGTGTGTAGTAGAGAGAAGGGCAGAGGTTATCTCTGGAGGTGTGTAGTAGAGAGAAGGGCAGAGGTTATCTCTGGAGGTGTGTAGTAGAGAGAAGGGCAGAGGTTATCTCTGGAGGTGTGTAGTATAGAGAAGGGCAGAGGTTATCTCTGGAGGTGTGTAGTATAGAGAAGGGCAGAGGTTATCTCTGGAGGTGTGTAGTAGAGCAAAGGGCAGAAGTTATCTCTGGAGGTGTGTAGTAGAGAGAAGGGCAGAGGTTATCTCTGGAGGTGTGTAGTAGAGAGAAGGGCAGATGTTATCTCTGGAGGTGTGTAGTATAGAGCAGGGCAGAGGTTATCTCTGGAGGTGTGTAGTAGAGAGAAGGGCAGAGGTTATCTCTGGAGGTGTGTAGTAGGGAGAAGGGCAGAGGTTATCTCTGGAGGTGTGTAGTAGAGAGAAGGGCAGAGGTTATCTCTGGAGGTGTGTAGTATAGAGAAGGGCAGAGGTTATCTCTGGAGGTGTGTAGTATAGAGAAGGGCAGATGTTATCTCTGGAGGTGTGTAGTAGAGAGAAGGGCAGAGGTTATCTCTGGAGGTGTGTAGTAGAGAGAAGGGCAGAGGTTATCTCAGGAGGTGTGTAGTAGAGCAAAGGGCAGAGGTTATCTCTGGAGGTGTGTAGTAGAGAGAAGGGCAGAGGTTATCTCTGGAGGTGTGTAGTATAGAGAAGGGCAGAGGTTATCTCTGGAGGTGTGTAGTATAGAGAAGGGCAGAGATTATCTCTGGAGGTGTGTAGTAGAGAGAAGGGCAGAGGTTATCTCTGGAGGTGTGTAGTAGAGCAAAGGGCAGAGGTTATCTCTGGAGGTGTGTAGTATAGAGAAGGGCAGAGGTCATCTCTGGAGGTGTGTAGTATAGAGAAGGGCAGAGGTTATCTCTGGAGGTGTGTAGTAGAGAGAAGGGCAGAGGTTATCTCTGGAGGTGTGTAGTATAGAGAAGGGCAGAGGTTATCTCTGGAGGTGTGTAGTATAGAGAAGGGCAGAGGTTACCTCTGGAGGTGTGTAGTAGAGAGAAGGGCAGAGGTTATCTCTGGAGGTGTGTAGTAGAGCAAAGGGCAGAGGTTATCTCTGGAGGTGTGTAGTATAGAGAAGGGCAGAGGTTATCTCTGGAGGTGTGTAGTATAGAGAAGGGCAGAGGTTATCTCTGGAGGTGTGTAGTAGAGCAAAGGGCAGAAGTTATCTCTGGAGGTGTGTAGTAGAGAGAAGGGCAGAGGGTATCTCTGGAGGTGTGTAGTAGAGAGAAGGGCAGATGTTATCTCTGGAGGTGTGTAGTATAGAGCAGGGCAGAGGTTATCTCTGGAGGTGTGTAGTAGAGAGAAGGGCAGAGGTTATCTCTGGAGGTGTGTAGTAGGGAGAAGGGCAGAGGTTATCTCTGGAGGTGTGTAGTAGAGAGAAGGGCAGAGGTTATCTCTGGAGGTGTGTAGTATAGAGAAGGGCAGAGGTTATCTCTGGAGGTGTGTAGTATAGAGAAGGGCAGAGGTTATCTCTGGAGGTGTGTAGTAGAGAGAAGGGCAAAGGTTATCTCTGGAGGTGTGTAGTATAGAGAAGGGCAGAGGTTATCTCTGGAGGTGTGTAGTATATAGAAGGGCAGAGGTTATCTCTGGAGGTGTGTAGTAGAGAGAAGGGCAGAGGTTATCTCTGGAGGTGTGTAGTAGAGAGAAGGGCAGAGGGTTATCTCTGGAGGTGTGTAGTAGAGCAAAGGGCAGAGGTTATCTCTGGAGGTGTGTAGTAGAGAGAAGGGCAGAGGTTATCTCTGGAGGTGTGTAGTAGATAGAAGGGCAGAGGTTATCTCTGGAGGTGTGTAGTAGAGAGAAGGGCAGAGGTTATCTCTGGAGGTGTGTAGTAGAGAGAAGGGCAGAGGTTATCTCTGGAGGTGTGTAGTAGAGAGAAGGGCAAAGGTTATCTCTGGAGGTGTGTAGTATAGAGAAGAGCAGAGGTTATCTCTGGAGGTGTGTAGTATAGAGAAGGACAGAGGTTATCTCTGGAGGTGTGTAGTAGAGAGAAGGGCAGAGGTTATCTCTGGAGGTGTGTAGTATAGAGAAGGGCAGAGGTTATCTCTGGAGGTGTGTAGTAGATAGAAGGGCAGAGGTTATCTCTGGAGGTGTGTGGGATGTTGGTAAATGTTGTAGGTGTGGTGGTGGATCACGGCCGGGTTGGGTAGTCTTGGGAAGAGAAACGCGTTCGTATGAGTGAAGTTGGGAAGTTTCGTTTAATAGAGAGAAAAAACTGTCGTTTAGTGGGCTTAGTGGAAAGAACCGGGAAGTAGGCCTCGACATCATACCGCGCTGTTTTCTTTTTCAGTAACAGACGCTGGCAGCTTCCAAGAACGGGGAAAGGTCGTCGTGTTTGTCCAGCTTTCTGCTTTCAATCACATATACTTTACTCTGTCAAAAACAGTAGTTCAGCTCTGGAAATTCTTTAGGACCACCAACTAACCACAACCAAGACAAACAAAATACACTCAGAGGAAATTCTGCCTGTAAAAACGTAAAGGCCCGAATGGCGCTGCCTTGTAAACAACGTACAGCCCCGAATGACGCTGCCTTGTATAAACGTACACTGTACGTTTATACAAGGCAGCCCCGAATGTACGTCGTACGTCGCTGTACGTCGTACAGCATCGTATGTACGTCGTACAGCGTATGTACGTGGTATGTACGTCGTACAGCCCCGAATGGCGCTGCCTTGTGTATATGTGCGCGTACAGACCCGACTTGCGGTGCCCTGGGGAGTGGCCGTGGGTGTGGCAGGAAGTCCACGCCTGCAGTGACCTGATGACGGCAGTTGACAGCCATCAGCGATAACACAGTCATTGTTACTGATCGGCTACCGCGCCCCGTCTGTGGGAACATAGTCTGCCTCTGCGAGTCACGACGGAGCAGATACGCGGATATAACCACTCAGGTGACATCACGTGTCGGCTATGCCAATGAGACCGCGCCACGTCGCGTAGGCGCGCTGCGTAGTAAAACCCACTCACCGTTCTATTACACGTGAGAGGAGGAATTTCCTGGTTTTTCAATACGTTTTCCACGCACTCCAGCTCAGCGGTCGTGGAGTTGTGACATGTTACGCCTGACTGACAGTAGTGACCTTTTGACCTGTACTCGTGCAAAGCGCGTCGCAGCGCGTTACACAGGGCGACCTTCATTTGTGTCGCCAAGCCAATGCCCCCGGTGATGGGATTACGGCCACGTCGTCCCGCGCCGCGTAACGTCGTTGGCCTGCTTGTTTAGTCGCCAGCGACGCGCGACGCCCCCGTCATGTCGCCCCCAATCTGGTGCTGATTCGGTAAATTAGGGGATCGACTCCCGGTAACTGGTGCTGGATTACTCGGCGCCGGGAGTCGCCGCGGTACAGGATCCGCGGCTGATGAGGAGGCTAATGAAGACGCCCACTTGTCGCGGATTGGTGCGGACATTCCATCTCGGCGAGATTGACGGACAGCTCCATCTCTTTTAGATTGGCACGCTGTCCAACTCATCCTAAATATGCACGATATACAGGCAATGACGTCGTCACGCTGTCAAAACTAGTTGGGACAAATCCAGTGTACGCGTACTTTAACATGGGTGCAAATTAGGAATGGCTGCAAATTGCCAGGGGCAATGTCCATAGTGCCCCAGTGGTGGCGACGCCTATGAATATACATAGGTGCAATCCGTTTCAGCTTGGCATGGCTTTTATCTTACCTCAGATTGGCACGACAGCGCTGGCACGTATATGTTTGGCACGTAATCAGATTCTTCTCCAACTGGCGCATAATTCCATCGGTCCCAAATCGGCACAGAATTCCATCGGTCCCAAATCGGCACAGCATTCCATCGGTCCCAAATCGGCACAGCATTCCATCGGTCCCAAATCGGCACAGAATTCCATCGGTCCCAAATCGGCACAGAATTACATCCGTCCCAAATCGGCACAGCATTCCATCGGTCCCAAATCGTCACAGAATTTCATCGGTCCCAAATCGGCACAGCATTCCATCCGTCCCAAATTGGCACATAATTCCATCGGTCCCAAATCGGCGCAGGATTCCATCCGTCCCAAATCGGCACAGGATTCCATCCGTCCCAAATCGGCACAGGATTCCATCGGTCCCAAATCGGCACAGGATTCCATCGGTCCCAAATCGGCACTGAATTCCATCGGTCCCAAATCGGCACAGCATTCCATCGGTCCCAAATCGGCACTGAATTCCATCGGTCCCAAATCGGCACTGAATTCCATCGGTCCCAAATCGGCACAGCATTCCATCGGTCCCAAATCGGCACAGAATTCCATCGGTCCCAAATCGGCACAGAATTACATCCGTCCCAAATCGGCACAGCATTCCATCGGTCCCAAATCGTCACAGAATTCCATCGGTCCCAAATCGGCACAGCATTCCATCCGTCCCAAATTGGCACATAATTCCATCGGTCCCAAATCGGCACAGGATTCCATCCGTCCCAAATCGGCACAGGATTCCATCCGTCCCAAATCGGCACAGGATTCCATCCGTCCCAAATCGGCACTGAATTCCATCGGTCCCAAATCGGCACAGCATTCCATCGGTCCCAAATCGGCACTGAATTCCATCCGTCCCAAATCGGCACATAATTCTCTCCACCTCGGGAAGACTCTGAATTCTGAAGTTCCGTCTGACTCGGGAACTACTCTCTATCAATCAGCATGCATTCCGGAAATCGCTTCGTCACTTCTAACTTCTTATTCATCTAACTTCTCATCGACCCTCACCTGTCAGTTGTCGCAGAAATGAGGCAAAGTTGCGCGTTGACGTCCAACTGAGCCGGTCCTCTCGTTTGCTGGTGCTGTAACGCGTGTGGTGACCCGGTGAGTATTGATCTGATGTACCAATCAGACCGACCGCCAAGCTGCCACCGGCAGGCCCGCACTCGTCACAAACTGGCAACACGCCGGCCCCCGTCATGACAAACTGGCAACACGCCGGCCCCGGGTAATGACAAACTGGCAACACGCCGGCCCCCGGTAATGACAAACTGGCAACACTTGTCCGGCGCCGGGGCCGCGGGGGTGGAGGTCAGCGGCGGGCGGCTGAAAGGGGCGGTATTGAAGGGGGCGGGGTATTGAAGGGGAGGGGGGGCTGTAATGCAGGGACGGAGGCATCGCAAGGAGATGTTCTCTCGAAGATGTTTCTGATGGTGAAGGGACGCTGAGTCCCGCCCGCCGTATTACAGTAAAATACAATATGTATGACATGTTATTGGCATTGCATCATCGGTAATGGCTCGAGCCGGGGTAAACATAATCGATTTGTTACATGTGATATGCAGTTCGGCCATGTTTTTAAGATCAAATATGTTTATTTATTAGATGACTTGGATAAAACTTTATTCAGTGTGCATTGTATGTCGACAATACAGAGGGATGACGTCATAGGCGTACCCAAGGGGGAAAGGATGCAAATGGAGCAATTGCACCCTCCTGAACGTGCCCCCTTTGGTCGAAAAAATGAATGTTTTTTTTTGTTGGGGGGGGAATGTCTAAAACATGCCCCTCTAAAAATATTCTGCGCCAAATCCGGTGATTTTGTTTGGTGGGAGTAGAGGAGACCGGGTCACTTGGCCGTTTTTTTTTGTAAACGATATATTATAAAATCATGGTCATATTTTATCACTTACACAATGCTAATAGGTGTCAAATGTATTTGTTGTTACAGTATATTAAGCATACAACGATAGTACAGTTCGCTTGAGTATCATTCACACATTTGTACAGGTCACTCAACCGGCCAAGTCACCCCGGGGCCGGGGCGACTTGGCCGGGTGGGGGGGGGGGGGGGTCACTTGACCGGGGGTTGGGATGGAGTAGGTAATCCCCACTGCGGGCGGGTCAGCTTCAACGACGAAGGACGCGAGCAGACCAGTGTATGGTCGCCCCGCAGGAGAGTATTTTGTGAACACCGTCTTTCAGCGCGGCTGCCTGACACAGTGCCGTCGTTCTTCTGTCGCCGAACAGACCGGACGGGGATGCCTGTCTCGGCAGACACGACTTTCAGGAAGGCGATATTCCGCACCCACTCCACCGCAGCCAGCAGCAGTTGGTCACGTGCGAACGCGATTGCCGCGCTTGACCAAAGGCAGATCCAGGGGGCAACGGGACCATGCCCCCCCCCTCCCAAGACTGTTCAAGGGGGGCAAACTATGTTTTGCCCCCCCCCCCCCATACGTGAATTCCTTCCTCCCCCGGTCTTTTCGCTGACGGCTGACGGCCTGCTACCCCCCTCTTTTGGAAATACGCCACTGTATTCCCCACACCACCACCACCAAAAAAAACAAGGCTTGATCCACCTTTTCGAAAAACGAGCGCTTTTCGAAATTGTACAACTTTTTGGATACCTTTTCTCAAACGTGTTTCTAATTTTTCGCTATGCTATTCTTACGTGTTAGAACGTGTAAATTAAGTGCACAAATAAAATTGAGGGATATTTGCCTCCAAATATCTCAAATTTGGTCATTTTGCATGCTATTTTATATATAAAAATATGCTATTCGCTAATAACTTTTGACTGAATAAAACTAGAATGGTACGGTAAACGTCATTTTGCTTTTCTCATCAAGACGAGTTGAATGCTGTGCAGCATGACCTCTTTCTGACATTTGATGGCATTGCCTTCAATTTCAAAGTTAGTAATTTGTTGAAATTTTGATTTTTTTTGGATACCCAATCCAAATATATTTCCTATTTTGACTTTATTATTGTTACGTGTAAAGAAGTGTCGTTCAAACATAACAATAAAATTGATGGTTATTTGTCTTCAAATATGCTAAATTTTCTTATTTTATATGTTCTTTTTGTGAAAGATGTTATTCCCCAATAACTTTTGTCTGAATAAAGATAAAAAATAAAATGGACACCATTTTCTTATTTTCGTCAAGACGCGTTGAATTCTATGCAGTATGACATGTTTTTTTTTAATATTTGGTGACCTTTACCTAAGGTCAATGTCAAGGTTCAATGTTAGGTTTCCAATTGTGGCTTATGTGGCGATGTTATATATCTTACAACTTGTCTTGTTGCGAGGAATTCGATTAAGATTAACTAACGCCTGATCGCCAATGGCAACTTATGAATTCATTTTAATTTGAATGTCGAATAGCAACTTCATAACTTCCTTCCCGGTGTAAAGAAAGCCCGCAAATGTCTCAGTTTGCTTTATAATCATCAGCGATCGCGCAATTATTTTAATACCAATGAATTCCTATCTTCAAGACAAGTTCAAAGATATAGATGACCTTGCATCATCATCATCAACATGTTTACTGTTTTATAACATATTTATATGGGGCACTATATTATCATAAGGTAGAGTTGGCGCAAAAGCTGGAGAGCTTGACTCTAGGCGCCAACTCTAACACATATCATCAGGTACCTAATAACTCAACCGCCGCCGTATCACCGGTCATCGCGCGCAGCAGATCATACACCTCGCGCCCCGCCGGAGGAGCGGACCCACCAGAGCCTGCACAGGACTACGATTTAATAAACACCAGTGAATCTGTGAGAGTTTTGGAAGTAGTTTTGGAAGTGACGGGCTACCGCGCGGCCGCCGCCGCTACTGAGACTCGTGCCGTGCAACAGGATTTGTGCATCGTGACCTTGACCTTAGGTAAATGTCATACAATGTCAGAAAGAGGTCATGCTGCACAGCATTCAACGCGTCTTGATGATAACAACAAAATGACGTTTACCGTGCCCTTCTAGCTTTTTTCAGTCAAAAGTGATTAGCGAATCACTTATTTGTATATAAAATAACATGTAAAATGTCCAAATTTGAGATATTTTTAGGCAAATATCCATCCATTTTATTTTGGCACTTAATTGACACGTCCATACACGTAAGAATAGCATAGCGAACAATTTAACCCAAGTCCGCAAAAGGGAAACAATGGGGGTACCTTTTAGGTCATATGGAGGCCCCTGGGGCCCGGGAGGCCCCAGTGAAATTAGTCCCCCCCCCCATATTGGGAGGCTGGATCCGCCAGTGATCACAATGGATGTTATTGCACAACGAACGTCTCTTAGTTCAGAAGTGTGACATCCGCGAACTATAAATTAGCTTTCTTTCTTTTAAAGATTACAACTTTCATTCTTATCCCGCGAGTCACTGGGGGCCTTTTTTAGCCTCCCCCCCCCCCCCCCTGAGGAATATTTGGAATATCTCAAGAACAAACGCAGCTATCGACGCCAAACGTTCAGTACCTTTCCGGGTATCATTTTTACACATGTCAGCAAAATGGAAATTTTGGGGGTATAATGTGTCACGAGAAAATTACGCCATAGTGACGTCACTTCCGACAGATTTCGAGCCAAATTAGGCCGTACATGAATTTTTTATATGTAAAATACAAGATAACTACACTTGACATACATCACATACGATCCAATGAACAGTACTATCAAACTGCTATCTCGAAATTTGCATTTATTGCATCACGGGATTTGGAAAAATTATGAAAGTCAAAATTATATTTTTCAAAATATTTTCGAAGTGTGTGATCATTTAAAAAAAAAAACGGAATATATATGATAGACACTAGTTTTGTGAATATGTGTAGCGAGTTTCAAGTCAATATCTTCAATGACTACTAACTTATGACCTTTCAAAGGTAAACAAAATGGTCGGTCCATATAGCACATAGTTTGTGGCAGAGCTTACAATACATGGCTACGATCTTGATTACGTCAATAACGGGCATGAAAAGTAACGAAAGGTAGAGACGGTGCTAAGTAAGGCTGCAACATTTGCATTTCAGTCGTATCACTCGTATGATTCAGTGTCATAAACTCATACCTACAATTGTGAAAATTGGTGACCTTGACCATGACCTATGACCCATTATTGAGCATTGATTTGCATATACGAAGTTGTAGGTTTTTGTTCGTGCTCAGGATGAAAATGTAGGTTAGAAACATGCATCGCAAAGCATACTGAACCAAAAACTGCACTTTGACCTCTTGACCTGAGATGACCTCACTTAATATAATGTACGGAGATGGTAACATGTGTAGCTTCCGATGTTTGCTACATCTATTAAGACATCCTTTATATTTCACGCCTCTCTAATTCCATAGTTACGGCAAAACCGTGCGTTATCAAAAACGTTCAAGTTTGTTTACTTTACCTGACCTGTGACGTCACTGGTGACCTCCAGGTCGACACAATTTATTTTGTGTCCATTAAATTTCCTGGGCTATCGATTGCCGTTTGAGTCAGCGCCATCGTCCTATTGGTTCCGAAGATACAGGGGGGGGGCTACCCCTCCTCCCCCCAGTGAGTCGTGTTACCAAAAATACCCCAGTGCCTGCCGGGCTGATTATTGGTGCCGTGCAGGCCAGCTTGACTCGTTCGACGAATTAACTCTTAATTGTGCGCTCATGTAAAACTCTTCAGCTAACTTCTAAAACACAAATCATTGAAGCCAGCCGCAGGCGGTGCAGACTCGCCCCGAAGGCTTAATTAAAGTTCTGAAGTGTTCGTTCTTTCCCTTATCCAGGATAAACTGGCAATTTAAACATATCTTTGACATAGTTTAGCCAAATTATTTCTCGTTTGAAGTAGGATTTGACCCAGATTAACGACGTAAAAGGCTCAGCAAACGCAAGAGAAAGTAACTATTCTTCAGATAGCTACTTTCAACCTGTATGCGCTGCCTTACATACACTAATTTATATCCACGCTTTGTATGTCCCGTAAAATATATTTTGCCCAAGTGTCATACAAAATTATTCGATGTAACTCTATTTTTTTTCTTCATTTGCTAATTAATTTGTACTAGCCATTACCTTCATTGCAAAGTTGCATCCCTCTTACTCTTTATGTTTCTCACGAAATTAAATCGTATTGATGTGTCCTTCAATGCATGATCCGTGAAGTCATAACCCTTGTTCATAGTCAGCAGGGAAAATGTACTAAAAATGCAGTATACTTGTTGCAAATAATGGCCAATCGTATGTATCGGCTATCGCACACTGAGCTCACTGAGCTCTGAGCTGAGCTATGATGTGCTGTTGCAGGGCGCCGAGGAACAGCTGCAGCTTATTCAGCAGATCATGCTGGAGGCGCAGGCTCAGAGTCAGACCAGCCAGACCGCCACCAACAGCAAAACCATCAAAAAGGTGAGCGGGCCGCGCCGCGCGTGGTCTTATCCCAACAGATCAACAGCGAGCTACGTGTCGGCTTCATGACCGGCCATGCTTACGGTCGTCCATGATCTGCAACATGTCCGCTCGTATGCTCGGCTCTCGTGTGGGTGGACGTGTTCTCTCCAGGACCATGGCCGATTGATACAGACTACAGCCGAGACCAGAGCACGCCCAACAACTTATCTTCCCCTCGCTTGTTGCCACTCTACGTTCGCCAGAACAGTGCCTCCCGTTATAGCCACTTCTTCCACGAACAATCGACGACAGCGGTGTACGTCGGCTTCGCAGTACCCAACGCCTCCTGCGCCGTGTATGAAGCAGTAGCTGTAGCAATAGCTCCCACCACGGTGCGGCAGTAGCCGTTCTCACTGCTGCCAAATTACCGTGTGTGAGGACGCTTTTCCTCGTCTACACGGCTGAAAGGCTGCTGATCTGGCTGCCCTCGGCGATTAGGATCGGCCATTTATTGGCAAAATGCGTGTGCGAGTCTGGGTTACTTTTGCGGAGTTGTCTGTGACGGTGATAGTCGTCATACGAATTATGAAGTAGTTAGTATTATCTCAGGTACGTGACGTACGTGTATGATTTCCAGGTACGTGACTGACAGGTTGAAGTGACGTTATCATGTGCCCGTGAGATTGATTCTGTCTGATGATAGCGTAATGGGACTATATATCAAATATTCCGTTATCAACGACAGGTCTTGTCACCTGTGTGCATCTGTGGGGCCCGCTTTCCTCGTCAGTTTCTTCAGTAATATAACATTTTAACAGCAGTTAGGTATTAGCTCACTTATAATTATATTTCACAATTTAAATATCATAAAGATAGTTGAAAGAAATTGTGTAACAATATTGACAGAAACATTCGAAACTGTGGACTCCAATAATCTGTGAAAGTGAGATACCTGATCTGTATCAGGCTCCAGGAATTAGGTGACCTTTAACACAAGCCAGTCACATTTACTGGAATCTCAGGGCAGCTCTGTGTGAGCCAGCTGGCATTTGGTGTCTTTGTGTCGGCACTAGAGATGCAAAAATTTCCCAAAAAACAGGAACTGGCCCGCACCGTCACCGCTCATGCATGAGCTGGGACCGGCATCAAGCCCGGCCACATGTGGCAGCACCCGCCAGGCCCGGCACTGGGCAGCTATCAATCTGCATGTATACTTAATTCTACACTTAAAATATTTTAACAGGAATATTTATGGTTTGCAATGTGCATTTTACGCCATTTTAGCACCCACCACATTGAAAACACCAATGGATAATGGATATATATATATATATATATATATATATATATATATATATATATATATATATATATATATATATATAATATATATATATATATAATATATATATATATATTATATATATATAATATATATATATATATATAATAATATATATATATATATATAT
>JAXIVJ010012703.1:0-39499 GCA_036785665.1 Chirona hameri | reverse complement strand
TAACCTGGTCGGCTTAGCTTGCAAACTAGTTGTAAACCCCAATAACCTGAGAAGAAAAGTTTGGTCTGCACTTCCGTGGCGTCCAGTCGAGTCATGCTGTGTCGGGCTTCCACTTCTCCACGGAACCTCTATTTCGTGCTGCGTTGAGCTTCGTAGGGGCGCTGGGGCTGTTCTGGGAGCTGAGTTTTGGCTGCATGTGAGCTCCATTTGAGCTGCGTTTGAGCTGCGTTTGAGCTGCGTTTGAGCTGCGTTTGAGCTGCGTTTGAGCTGCGTTTGAGCTGCGTTTGAGCTGCGTTTGAGCTGCGTTTGAGCTGCGTTTGAGCTGCGTTTGAGCTGCGTTTGAGCTGCGTTTGAGCTGCGTGCTGGCGTAGTGTGTGTCTTTATAGGAACATTACCGTCATATATAACCCGGTAGTTGTGGCGTTTTTAATACCCCAACCATGGGATTGATGTGGCGTTCTGGGTTGCGAATTTGCCTGGTGACCGAAAGGTCCCAGGTTCGAGCGGGGGGCTCCCCCCCCCCCCCATGCGGTGCAAATCAATCAGTGTTATTTTCCAGTACAAAAGGGTCTACTATAGACTGTACACACTGGCGGGCGCAGGGGGGGGGGGAGGAGGAGGAGGAGGAGGAGGAGGAGGAGGAGGAGGAGGAGGAGGAGGAGGAGGAGGAGGAGGAGGAGGAGGAGGAGGAGGAGGAGGAGGAGGAGGAGGAGGAGGAGGAGGAGGAGGAGGAGGAGGAGAGGAGGAGGAGGAGGAGGAGGAGGAGGAGGAGGAGGAGGAGGAGGAGGAGGAGGAGGAGGAGGAGGAGGAGGAGGAGGAGGGAGGAGGGAGGGAGGGGGGAGGAGGACATGGGGGCCATGACCCCACATTTGGCCTGAAGGGGGGGGGGGGGGGGCAACATGTCTTTTGACTAGAGCCCTTCATGGGACACATTTTCAGCCACCATCCCGTTCCATCCCATGCCAGGCCATTCAGCCAGACCCAAACCCATTCCAATCCGAATTAATAACTAATGGGGCTCCCATTCCCACCCGTTGCAGCATATTTCACCCTTTTTAGGGCCAAAAATTGATATGGCCTGTCCCAAACCCGTTCCAACCCGTTACATTTCAAAAGAATTGCCCCATTCCCACCCATTTCCATCCCATTCTCATTCCCATATAGGCATTCCCATTCCATGAAGGGCTCTACTTTTGACCCACCTTTTGTTCCAGACACATTTCCTCGTTTTGACCCTGCATCCTGGTTCCAATATACAAATTAGTTCTCCAGCCCGCTGAAAACCTCAAATTTTGGCGCCGCTTTGCGGCGCAATAATAGTTGCATGGGTGTCCATTTGCGTGAATAAATACGATTGGTAGTTAAGTTTAAGGGCGGCAGCTTTTGTGACACATATTCCCTTCGCAAAATCCTGCCTATTTTGTAGTTCAAGAACATTTTTGAAGTCCGCACGAGACACAAAGCAATATGATGCACTGCTATCGCATGCATAAGATGTACTGCTCGTAAAAAAACGGCTACGCCCTGGTCACGCACTTTTTTCTTCTTTTTTCTATGCCGCCACCTATGCACAGATGACCAGGAGTGCCCCCGCCCTCTATCCCAACGACGCACACCACCTTACGTTAACACCAGAGAACAAAAAGAAAATGTCGCGGCACTCCCAGCTAAGAAATGGAAGAAGAAATAAAAAAAGCAAATGAAGAGAGGAGGTCTTTGGTGTGTTAGCTGTGGTCAAAAATAAGAAGGCAGAAAGTAGTCGCTGCTGAAATCAGCAAGCGACTGCCCCCCCCCCCCCCCCCCCCCCAGCTACGCCCCTGGGAATCTTACATTCTCTCCTTCGCACACACGTAACCGAGTTAGTAAGGATCGCATGTTTGCCTCACTGTCTGCTGCCCCGATCTCGTTGCTATCAAGAAAGGTTTGCCAGGCAATGAGGCAGGATACACTTTCATTCATACAGGTTGGGCATTAGGCAAGGCAGGTCCTGGTCGAGGCAAGCAGGTCTTTGCCGGAACCCGGTGAGTCCTCCCAGCTAAGCAAGGCTTGTTGCTGTTCGGTCTCGCCGGGTTCCAGCGCCGGTTAGTCGAGGTGGTTTTTATGAACGAATCAAATTAAGGCTACTTCAAGAAAGTAGAGGAGAAATAGAGGTATTGATATTGGACAGGACCAATATAAACCTCCATCCCTGAATTACTATGTTTATGTATGTATTATGTACGTTCATGCATGCTTATGTTGTTTGTTTACGTTAATGTATCTAAGTTTATATATGCCTGGAGGAAATGTTCTTTACTAATTTTCTTGATGCATTCCTTAGATATATGACTCATGTTTGCTGAATGGAGTTGAGGTGTTATAATGGAATTCCATAGTCTAGGACCAATCCATGATGCAACTCTGGTACGATACAGCTTTTCTGTGAAAGTTTCGTTGAAATGACGCCTATTTCTTAATGCAATGCTTGGGGTGTCTGACAATGTAAATAGGGCATCAAGTTCTACAGGAAGGCTTCCGTTAAATTTTCTGAAGATTACAGCTGATATAAGCTGTTGTTTAGCAATATCTTTTACTTTAAGTAGATTCAGGCTTATAAATATAGGATTTGAATGTGCCTGTCTATGTTGATTATCGATAATTCTTATGATACGTTTTTGGATAATTTCTATCTTATTTACATATGTAGGATAAGTAAATCCCCACACAAGACAACAGTAATTGATGTACGGTAGGACAAGAGCATTGTAAAGCAGTACCAAAGACTGTTTATTCAGGTAATATTTGGATCGATTGATTATTCCTATATTGCGACTTATTATGAAGGACAAGTGATCTATGTGATATGACCACTTCAAACTGTTGTCAATGTACATCCCTAGATACTTAACTTTATTTTCCTCCTTTATGATTACATTATTAAGTTGGACTCTTAACTTTGGTTCAATATTTGTGTTATTATACAATTGATAAACAGTTTTTTGAGGATTGAGAGAAAGTTGATTTATTTGTAGCCATTTGCAAATATGTATTGATTCTTTATCAATAAGACGTTGTAGTGAGTTAAGCTCATTAGCTTCAATGAAAATGTCAGTGTCATCTGCATACAGGAGGAACTTAATATTTGTACTGATATTAGGAAAATCGTTTATATACAGCTGAAAGAGGAGTGGCCCAAGGATTGATCCCTGTGGTACTCCTATCTTCACTGGTAATGAGGATCTCACTCCATTGTAATCAACACACTGTTGCCTGTTTGATAGATATGATTTGATAATGCTAAGAGAAGAATTGGTAAAGCCATATTTCTCTAATTTTCCCAATAAGATTGAATGATCTACAGTATCAAATGCCTTTTTCAAGTCTAAATAAATTCCGCAAACTAAGTTTCCTTTCTCAAAAGATCCTGTTATGGTCTCCTGAAGTAGGAGCAAAGGCATATACGTTGATCGATTTCTTTGGAAGCCATATTGTCACTTACTTAGTATGTTTGTTTCATGCAAATATGATGTAATTCTCTTATGCATAATTTTGTCAATAATTTTTGATATATAAGGTAATATGCTTATGGGTCTATAGTTATTGAAAACTTTTGTATCCCCAGCTTTGAAGATAGGTTTAACAATGGCAATCTTTAATGCATCAGGGAACACCCCATTTACCAAACAAACATTTACAAAATGCACTAATTCATTTCATATTTTTGAAAAAGGTTTTTTAAATATGAAAGCATTTATTGCATCTATGCCAGCACCTACATTCTTTATATTCTTTATTATTTCACTCGGTTCATCAGCATTAGTATTACTAATTACATCAAATACATGTTCAGGTTGAGCACAAATGTATTGGAGGGGATCTAAATCACTAGGAGGTATTTCCTGTAACCTCGACTACCTTCTTGGTCAATTATTTATCAGCCGTCTGGGACTGTCCTTGACTGTACAAATGATTACGAGCGCTCGCTCGTCCTTCCGTGGTGTATGGGACAAATCTGATTATCAGCGGCCCAGCCCGTCCCGACCCGGCCCGTGGCGACGCTTTTGAGAAGCTCATATCTCTGCAACCGCACGTCCGATTGACAAGCGGACTTCTTTGCTTAGCAGCCCCATCCAACCTACCCTGTTTGAGACCGGTGCCGACGCACGTGGGTGACTACCACTGTGGGTGGCGCGTGCCGCATGAGGGGTGTTGAAAAGTATTTTCTCGTAATAACTCCGCAACGGCTGGGCAGATTATGTTAAAATTTCGTGTGTGGTTAGGGACCCCTCAGCCGCCACTTTCACACAACTCACGCTTGTCAATCGGACGTGCGGTTGCAGAGATATGAGCTTCTCAAAAGCTCTGCACGTGCGCACGTGCACACCCCTATTCTATATCTCTGGAACGGCTGAGCCGATTGTGTTCAAATTTGGTGTGTGGTTAGGGACCTCTCAGCCCCCACTTTCCCACAAGTCAAAAGTGGGTGCCTCTGCACGTGCGCACCCTTTTTGTATATCAGAAACTACTTGCCCGATCAAGTTGAAATTCCCCATATATTTCCTTTGCGCTCGCTCGTTCATCGCCAACTACGGCGCCTTACTGGTATATCCGCACCATCCGCGGCATTTTAAATGATAGCAAGGGTACGACTGGTATTGCAAATACCTATAGCCAACGTTTTGTCAATTAAAAAAAAATGCGGAAATAGGGGCACCCTCAAAATATAGTGGACCAAATCCGTTGAGTTTTCAGATTGGGATATAGGTAGGGGCACCACTGCAATTGCTGACCCCCCCCCCCCCCCCCCCCTTAAGATTTTCTGGATCTGCTCCTGGTGCTTTTGTCGCTAGTATGGCGAGTTATCGCTAGGCTTGCGGATTACACAGCCAAACCATGCTGATTGTTTCAGGATCGACTGGAGGAAGCGGGCGATCTGGCAACTTTGGCGCGAGCGAGGCAGTGGGACGAGTACAAGGACGATCACAAGCGGGGAGCTGGCAACCGGCATAATCGCAGCTAGACCCTGGCGGAGACGCGCGCGCCTCCGACGAACTGACCAACTATTGGCGGCTATGGTCGCTACGCGGGATGCCCTGCCATCTGTTGGTGATGTCGAGAACTACGTGTGATGGCCTGCCATCTGCTGGTGGTGTCGAGAACTACGTGTCATGGACTGCCATCTGCTGGTGGTGTCGAGAACTACGCGTGATGGACTGCCATCTGTTGGTGGTGTTGAGAACTAAATGTGCGGACTGCCACCTCCGCGATGGTTGTTATGAGGTATATGGTGCTGCCATCTAGCGGTGACAATACGCAGCTGAACCTGCCTCGGCGGCCGCCAGGGCTGGTCGTGATCGGTGACAGTGGTGTCATCTGTGGAGCGTTGTGCCAAACTGGAGTGTGTCGACGGCCGCTAGGACGTTGGCGGGGTCAGTGGTCGTTGGGCGACAGTGTATACCTATAAAGCTGGACTCTGCTGTGGTACTGCCGGAACAGTCCAGCGCCGTGACATGCCTTTCGTCCGGACAGCGGCGACGAAGATCGAGAAACATCCCTAAAGTGGCACGGCTCCGAGTGTTGTGGTTCAGCCCGTATGACCGGGCAGTTGAGGCGCGCGCTCTCTCTCTCTCTCTCTCTCTCTCTCTCTCTCTCTCTCTCTCTCTCTCTCTCTCTCTCTCTCTCTCTCTCTCTCTCTCTCTCTCTCTCTCTCTCTCTCTCTCTCTCTCTCTCTCTCTCTCTCTCTCTCTCTCTCTCTCTCTCTCTCTCTCTCTCTGTCTCTGTCTCTGTCTCTGTCTCTGTCTCTGTCTCTGTCTCTGTCTCTGTCTCTGTCTCTGTCTCTGTCTCTGTCTCTGTCTCTGTCTCTGTCTCTGTCTCTGTCTCTGTCTCTGTCTCTGTCTCTGTCTCTGTCTCTGTCTCTGTCTCTGTCTCTGTCTCTGTCTCTGTCTCTGTCTCTGTCTCTGTCTCTGTCTCTGTCTCTGTCTCTGTCTCTGTCTCTGTCTCTGTCTCTGTCTCTGTCTCTGTCTCTGTCTCTGTCTCTGTCTCTGTCTCTGTCTCTGTCTCTGTCTCTGTCTCTGTCTCTGTCTCTGTCTCTGTCTCTGTCTCTGTCTCTGTCTCTGTCTCTGTCTCTGTCTCTGTCTCTGTCTCTGTCTCTGTCTCTGTCTCTGTCTCTGTCTCTGTCTCTGTCTCTGTCTCTGTCTCTGTCTCTGTCTCTGTCTCTGTCTCTGTCTCTGTCTCTGTCTCTGTCTCTGTCTCTGTCTCTGTCTCTGTCTCTGTCTCTGTCTCTGTCTCTGTCTCTGTCTCTGTCTCTGTCTCTGTCTCTGTCTCTGTCTCTGTCTCTGTCTCTGTCTCTGTCTCTGTCTCTGTCTCTGTCTCTGTCTCTGTCTCTGTCTCTGTCTCTGTCTCTGTCTCTGTCTCTGTCTCTGTCTCTGTCTCTGTCTCTGTCTCTGTCTCTGTCTCTGTCTCTGTCTCTGTCTCTGTCTCTGTCTCTGTCTCTGTCTCTGTCTCTGTCTCTGTCTCTGTCTCTGTCTCTGTCTCTGTCTCTGTCTCTGTCTCTGTCTCTGTCTCTGTCTCTGTCTCTGTCTCTGTCTCTGTCTCTGTCTCTGTCTCTGTCTCTGTCTCTGTCTCTGTCTCTGTCTCTGTCTCTGTCTCTGTCTCTGTCTCTGTCTCTGTCTCTGTCTCTGTCTCTGTCTCTGTCTCTGTCTCTGTCTCTGTCTCTGTCTCTGTCTCTGTCTCTGTCTCTGTCTCTGTCTCTGTCTCTGTCTCTGTCTCTGTCTCTGTCTCTGTCTCTGTCTCTGTCTCTGTCTCTGTCTCTGTCTCTGTCTCTGTCTCTGTCTCTGTCTCTGTCTCTGTCTCTGTCTCTGTCTCTGTCTCTGTCTCTGTCTCTGTCTCTGTCTCTGTCTCTGTCTCTGTCTCTGTCTCTGTCTCTGTCTCTGTCTCTGTCTCTGTCTCTGTCTCTGTCTCTGTCTCTGTCTCTGTCTCTGTCTCTGTCTCTGTCTCTGTCTCTGTCTCTGTCTCTGTCTCTGTCTCTGTCTCTGTCTCTGTCTCTGTCTCTGTCTCTGTCTCTGTCTCTGTCTCTGTCTCTGTCTCTGTCTCTGTCTCTGTCTCTGTCTCTGTCTCTGTCTCTGTCTCTGTCTCTGTCTCTGTCTCTGTCTCTGTCTCTGTCTCTGTCTCTGTCTCTGTCTCTGTCTCTGTCTCTGTCTCTGTCTCTGTCTCTGTCTCTGTCTCTGTCTCTGTCTCTGTCTCTGTCTCTGTCTCTGTCTCTGTCTCTGTCTCTGTCTCTGTCTCTGTCTCTGTCTCTGTCTCTGTCTCTGTCTCTGTCTCTGTCTCTCTCTCTCTCTCTCTCTCTCTCTCTCTCTCTCTCTCTCTCTCTCGACAACATTCTACCCGCCATCACCCTGCAAAGGAGCAGGCCTGAGGCGGTGCGGCGTTATTGAATATAATGGAAGCCTGTGTAGAAAATGGGGACGATGAACTATGCGATACATCTGGGATCGGTTGGGAGGTTCGTGGCAGAGGTGAGGGGATGACCAGAATGCTGCGTGAGGGAGGGAATAATATAGGACGTGGCCAGGTCACCACCATTCTCAGGTGGCCATCAGTGAAGTGCATGATGGCGCCAGGCGTTGGCTGCCGCGGTGGCTGAAACCTGGTGCTCAACAGACAATAACTCTTCGAGAATTCTGACAACGATTCAGTCCGTGCTCTGACAATGATTCAGTCCGTGCTCTGACAGTGATTCAGTCCGTGCTCTGACAATGATTCAGTCTGTGCTCTGACTGATTCAGTCCGTGCTCTGACAGTGATTATGTCCGTGCTCTGACAATGATTCAGTCCGTGCTCTGACAATGATTCAGTCCGTGCTCTGACAATGATTCAGTCCGTGCTCTGACAATGATTCAGTCCGTGCTCTGACAATGATTCAGTCCGTGCTCTGACAATGATTCAGTCCGTGCTCTGACAATGATTCAGTCCGTGCTCTGACAATGATTCAGTCCGTGCTCTGACAATGATTCAGTCCGTGCTCTGACAATGATTCAGTCCGTGCTCTGACAATGATTCAGTCCGTGCTCTGACAATGATTCAGTCCGTGCTCTGACAATGATTCAGTCCGTGCTCTGACAATGATTCAGTCCGTGCTCTGGTAGTGATTTAGCCCGTGATTTCCAGCACAGTGTGGCCAAGACATTCCTGATCAGAATTGGCTGAGGACTGTGATTTTCTAATTTCATCTTTTCTTCGAGTGGAATTAATATGAATCAAAGTAGTGAAAATATTCTGATATCATGTCGGCGTGCCCTAAAATACCCATTAATCCATCAATGAACTTCCTATGTCGTCTGATCCCGCGGGCCTCGATGAGAAACGTCTTCACGATGCTCCTTACGGCGTAAAAACCATCCAACCCCAGATTCATTGCATGAGTGTGTTCTCTGTTTCACCAATGCGCCATTCACTGGTACGGTTCTGTCTGCGTCGTGTCGCTGCTGGGCCGTCCTTGTGCTCATGTGGTTGTGATGACGTCATAACGCCGGTCTGGAGACTTTCTGGCGACTTTCTAGCGACAATTGCGGCTTCGTCTGTGGCAATCATTAGCTGACGGACGGCAATGCCGAACGTGAGCGGGACGTCTTGTCTCTTGACTGGTGACTTATCGCTCGATTGGTACCAAATGTCGCTAGACTCTGGCGGAATGTCGCCAGAATCGCGATTTTTCGCAAGGTTTGTGTTTCAAGTTTGGAGCTGCATGTCGCTAGAATGTAGCGGCTTTGCGCGGAAAGGCCCTTATTCCGGTTTGTCGCAGAGATAAGACTTATCGAGTCTGACGAGTTTGGGTACTGAGTACTGCCATACATGTAAGGTACTGAGTACTGCGATACAGGTACATGCCCGGCACTAATTTCTGCGGTATAAGTCCTGATTGACTACTGCGGTACATGTAAGGTACTGAGTACTGCGATACAGGTACATGCCCGGCACTAATTTCTGCGGTATAAGTCCTGATTGACTACTGCGGTACATGTACTATGTACTGTTTATCGTGGTAGAGGTACTGAGTACTCATGTACAAGTACTGTATAGCGTGGTAGAGATGCCGGTACTTTCCACTGTGGAAAGGTGCCGTGTGCTCTGTATCATGGTTCAGGACAGGTGCTGAAAACTGTGTTACAAGTACTGAGTACTGTACTGGTACAGGTACTCTTTACCGTGGCACAGGTACTGTGCAGCACTAACGAAATTATTCCGCTCTCGAAACGAGCTGGCAATGTAGGGACTCTGTCCCGGAGGAGCGCGTATGTCCCCCCGACCGCCCGACTCTGTCCCGGAGGAGCGCGTATGCCCCCCCCCCCCCCCCGACTCTGTCCCGGAGGAGCGCGTATGCCCCCCCCCCCCCCCCCCGACTGTCCCGGAGGAGCGCGTATGTCTCCCCCCCCCCGACTCTCCCGGAGGAGCGCGTATGTCTTCCCCCCCCCCCCCCGACTCTCCCGGAGGAGCGCGTATGTCTCCCCCCCGACTCTCCCGGAGGAGCACGTATGTCTCCCTCCCCCCCCCGACTCTCCCGAAGGAGCGCGTATGTCCCCCGCCCGCTGACCTCGGTGTCCCTTCGCGTCGCGACGAACAGCTCTGCAGCGGCACCGAGCAACCCTCGGGGATGCCGCGCCGTATGTCCACAACTGTACGTGTGGCGCCGTACACCACAACTGTGGCGATTTGTGTACCGCTGACTTGTTGGACGAACGGCTTGGTGAACGGGGTTATTGGCAGCGGGTTGTCCGGAGATTGGATTGGTGAACGATCGGGTGAAGTGTGCGATGTGTGCATGTCGAGTGGTACTAACCGATGGGCGATACATCGCCATAGTGGTGACCTGGTGTGCATGTCGAGTGGTACTAACCGATGGGCGATACATCGCCATAGTGGTGACCTGGTGTGTATGTCGAGTGGTACTAACCGATGGGCGATACATCGCCATAGTGGTGACCTGGTGTGCATGTCGAGTGGTACTAACTGAGGGGCGATACATTGCCATAGTGGTGACCTGGTGTGTATGTCGAGTGGTACTAACTGAGGGGCGATACATCGCCATAGTGGTGACCTGGTGTGCATGTCGAGTGGTACTAACTGAGGGGCGATACATCGCCATAGTGGTGACCTGGTGTGTATGTCGAGTGGTACTAACTGAGGGGCGATACATCGCCATAGTGGTGACCTGGTGTGCATGTCGAGTGGTACTAACTGAGGGGCGATACATCGCCATAGTGGTGACCTGGTGTGCATGTCGAGTGGTACTAACTGAGGGGCGATACATCGCCATAGTGGTGACCTGGTGTGTATGTCGAGTGGTGTGTGGTGAGTTGGTGACCTGGTAAGTTGGTGTGTAGTGAGCCGTGATTGGTGAGTTGTATGTGGTGAGTTGGTGACCTGGTGTGTTGTGTAGTGAGCCGTGATTGGTGAGTTGTATGTGGTGAGTTGGTGACCTGGTGTGTTGTGTAGTGAGCCGTGAATGATGCTGCGTGTGTGATTGGAGGTATGGTGAGATCTGTGGTTAATGCACTGGGTGTGTGTATCGTGAACTGGATGGTGCTGCGTTTGGTGAGGTGTCTGGTGAACTGACTGGTGCTGCGTTTGGTGAGGTGTATGGTGAACTGACTGGTGCTGCGTTTGGTGAGGTGTCTGGCGAACTGGCTGGTGCTGCGTTTGGTGAGGTGTATGGTGAACTGACTGGTGCTGCGTTTGGTGAGGTGTCTGGTGAACTGGCTGGTGCTGCGTTTGGTGAGGTGTCTGGTGAACTGGCTGGTGCTGCGTTTAGTGAGGTGTATGGTGAACTGGCTGTTCTAATGTGTGAGCGGTGCACTGCTGAACTCCTCAGTTCAGTTGTCTCCTCAGCTGAGGAAGGCCACGTGGCAGTTCGGCGCAGAAATGCGCAAATTGACGATTGCTGTTTCATGATTCCGGAATACCTTTGCATTGATGTTATGAAAATAGCGCAAAGAATGTATTTACCTATCAAAAGCCGTCGAACATTCGTTTCCGGGCTGGTTTTCATATGCAACTATCCGATCAGTGTGTTTGTTTTCACAGCCTGAATTCCCAATGTTCTCGGTGGTCGTGTGCTGAGTTTGGTCCAGTGGTCTCGGACCACGCAGGTGTGGTTCAGTGTGCCTCCACGCAGGAGGCCATTCAGTGGTTCAGTGTGCCATTCAGTGGTAAGTGGTATTGTATGAGGCATACCATACTATACCACACCATACCTGCTATGGAATGGTATGGTATGAGGCAAGTGCGAGGCTTACATCATTCTTCGGTATGTGGAATGGTATGCGATTGTGTGGTAGGTACGGTATGTGTCATACTATGGTGTGTAATACCATTTGGAATGGTATGCGGTATGTGCGAGGTCTGCCCCGCTCTATGGTGTATGACATGATATTGTATGTCGCGTGGCGAGGCCTATGCCACTCTATGGCATAAGGTATGTATGATATGTAAGTTATGTGGCGTGGCCTGTGCCATTCTTTAGTATTTGGTATGGTATGAGGTATGTGCGAGGCCTGTGCCATTCTTTAGTATATGGTATGGTATGACATGGTATGAGGTATGTGCGAGGCCTGTGCCATTCTTTAGTATATGGTATGGTATGTATGATATGTAAGTTAAGTGGCATGGCATGTGCCATTCTTTAGTATGTGGTATGGTATGAGGTATGTGCAGGGCCTGTGCCATTCTTTAGTATGTGGTATGGTATGACATGTTATGAGATATGTGCGAGGCCTCTGCCATTCTATGACGTCAGCAACGAGCTGTGACTGCTATGTCGCTCTTTATCGCGCTGTAAATCGCGCTGAAATGTACTGCTGAGTGCCAAGTACACTGCTGTAATATACTGCTGAGAGAAGTACACTGCTGAAATACACTGCTGAGTGCGAAGTACACTGCTGAAATGTACTGCTGAGTGCGAAGTACACTGCTGAAATATACTGCTGAGTGAGAAGTACACTGCTGAAATGTACTGCTGAGTGCGAAGTACACTGCTGAAATATACTGCTGAGTGAGAAGTACACTGCTGAAATATACTGCTGAGTGAGAAGTACACTGCTGAAATGTACTGCTGAGTGCGAAGTACACTGCTGAAATATACTGCTGAGTGAGAAGTACACTGCTGAAATATACTGCTGAGAGAGAAGTACACTGCTGAAATATACTTATGGGATATAAGTACACTGCTGAGAGAGAAGCACACTGCTGAAATATACTGCTGAGAGAGAAGTACACTGCTGAAATATACTGCTGAGAGAGAAGTACACTGCTGAAATATACTGCTGAGTGCGAAGTACACTGCTGAAATGTACTGCTGAGTGCGAAGTACACTGCTGAAATATACTGCTGAGTGCGAAGTACACTGCTGAAATGTACTGCTGAGTGCGAAGTACACTGCTGAAATGTACTGCTGAGTGCGAAGTACACTGCTGAAATATACTGCTGAGTGAGAAGTACACTGCTGAAATGTACTGCTGAGTGCGAAGTACACTGCTGAAATATACTGCTGAGTGAGAAGTACACTGCTGAAATATACTGCTGAGAGAGAAGTACACTGCTGAAATATACTTCTGGGATATAAGTACACTGCTGAGAGTTCAAGTTCAGTTTATTTTTTCATACATGAAAACATAAGTACATAACGAAAAATAATGGATTGGCGCAAAAGCAACAGCTTAAATCAAAGGCGCCTCTCCAAAAATGAACAAAATAATAACAGTAAGTTGAAACGAATCAAACAGTCGACTATGTCATTAACAAATTATAAACTAACAAAATAACCAGAAAAACAAGCATCACACGCGCCGACCCCGCCAACGGCCCGCCGAGCAACCATATAGGTGATGAACAGAGAACCCGACGCCGGGCGGCCCCGGTCAGGTCAGCAACTGGGATGAATGGTGTGGTGGGATGGAAGTGTGTGATATGTTACGCTACATGCGGGTTATGGGAGCTGTGTGGTGTGATGTGAGCTTAGTGTGGGGAGTTGAACCTTCGTGTGCGTGCAATAAATTTCTGAAGCAGTCGGGCAATGGTTAGTTGTTCAGCTTTGCTAACATTCTTGCCGAAAAGGAGAGTATCAAGTTTATTTTGAGCTGGGAGAAAATCAAAGCCAGGTATTATAATTTGTATATCTCTGAACAAAGCTAATCGATGTTGATCGTGTAGGGGGCACCAGAGTATGTAATGGATTGTGTCTTCGCTGTGATGTCCGCAAGTGCATGATGGGCTTGGCGTGTTGTTATGACAGATCCGGAAGAGATGTGCATTTAATATTGATAGACCGATGCGGAGCCTGGTGTGGTGTGTGTTACCTACTTTTGTGCCGTATGAGTGTGAAGGTGGTGGCTTTGGTGCCCCAAATCGCTGCCAAACTTGACGAGCAAAGTCTGAGCGGGAGGTGATGCTGCGTAACGCTGATGGTAGTAGGTTCCATTGCCGAATGGTGGCAGGGATATAGGATCGATGAAAGGACGCGAGATGAATGGGAGGAATGGTAAGATGGGTTGCGTTACGTAGTCTAAGGCCAGTTGCGTCATGTCTTGTGCCCGTCAGTAGGTCGGCTGTATAAGAAGGAAGAGGAGGGTTGTTATAGTAAAGTCTGTGGAAGAAAATTAGCTTGTGAATTAGTCGTCTCGTTTCAAGTCTTTCCCAGCCCAGGTCATTAAGAAGCTCAGTAGTCGATGATCGAAACATTGTTCCCGTCACAAGTCTTGCGCAGCGGTTTTGTAAAGTCTGAAGTCGGACAGCGTCAGTCAGTGTAAGATTTCCATCGTAGATGATGTCACAGTAGTCGAAGTGTGGTCTTATGTAAGTAGTATAAATTTGTTCAAGGATTGGTCTTGAGAGAAATTTTGCTACTGGGTAGATGGGTCCAAGTAAAGTATTGATTGTGCGTAGGATACTGTTAACATGGTGATGAAAGTGTAGGTCAGTGGATAACGTCAGTCCAAGATGTTTGTGACTTGTCGCGTTCGGTATGTCCTGCCCATCGAATGAGAGCGAGCTGTTTCTGTTATCATGTTTGTTTGTAAAAGTAAGTCGCGTTGTCTTTTTTGCGTTAAACGTGATGGCCCAATCTGCTCCATATTGTCTGATAGTGTCCAAGTCGGTCTGAATTAATTGATTGTCATCTTGGCTGTCATGAGGGTGAGAAGAATATAAAGAAGTGTCATCTGCGAAGAAAAGGGCGTCATTTTGAGTTTTGTTAGATAGGTCATTGAGGTACATGATTGCTAGCAGAGGTCCAAGCACCGAACCCTGAGGGCAGCCTGATAACAGTTTTTCAGGCGAAGATAAACTGTTTCCCACACGCACTATTTGAGTCCGATCTTTTAGATATGATGTTAGCCACGAGAGGAGAGGTCCAGATATTGTGTACTGTATTTTGCATTTTTCTAATAGACCATCATGCCAGATCTTATCAAAATATTTGGAGATATCAAGGAAGACTGCCGTAAAATCGTTGTTGTTATTTAAAGCTGAATATAATTTATGAGTTAAATATAATAGTTGGATGTGTGTACTATGGCCAGGACGGTATCCGCTCTGTTTTTCAGTCAGTAGATAATTGCTTGTAAGATGTTCATATATTTTTTTAAAGACGAGTTTTTCAAGGATTTTTGATAAATTTGGCAGCAGACTTATTGGACGGTAATTCATTGGGTCAGAGCTAGAACCTTTATGTTTAAAAATGGCCGTAACGCATGCTTTTTTCCAAGAGGTGGGAAATTTACCTGAAGCAAGTGATTTATTAAAAAGTATGGACAGAGGACTAGAGATGAGCAGAGCACACATCTTGAGCAATTTTGCTGGAATTTTGTCAGGTCCTGAAGATTTGTTAGCGTCGAGAGAGTTGAGGATGTGCAAAACCTCCCGTTCGGTTACCTGGACCTCTGCTAGAGGGTGGATAGGTGGTACAGGAGAAGTAATTGGAGGTATTTGTTTATTGTCTGTGTCCAGTCTTGTTTGAGTCGCGAAGTGTCTATTAAGGATTGTCGCTTTGTCATGGTCATCTGTAATTGGTGTGCCGTCTTGTCCAATAAGTGGTGGTATGTTCCGTCTTGATTTCCTTCCGATGATGTCTTTTAAGATGTTATGATATGTCCGTGGATCTTTTTTGCTCTCTAAAAGTTTTGTGACTTGTGCCTGAATATAAACATTTTTAAGCTTTTGATTCGTTGTTGTTGTTAAATTTCTTTGCTCCCTCCAACGCGCCCAGTCATAGTCCGTGTTACGCTTTTTCGCGATGTTAAAAAGTCTATCACGTTTACGAATTAGCTGTTTCAGTTCCAGGGAAAACCAAGGTTTGTCATATGATTTGGATGAAATAGTTCGGAGTGGAATTGAGGCCTTGGCTGCATTCATCAGGGCCTCTGTAAAATTGTCAGTTGCTTCGTCCACGTCACAGTCCAACAGGATGTCCCAGTCTGTGTCCATCAATAGTCTTGTAAGTTTGTCTATGTCTGTTTGTCTATAGTCCCAAATTTCTGTAGTTTGTCTTGAAATGGGGGGACTATCAAGTTTTAGCGTTGCAAAAATTGGCAGGTGATCAATATTTGAGAAACACGGGAGTACTCCACTGTTACTAATCATAGATTCGTCTGATACCACCAGGAGGTCTCTAAGATTTGCAATGTTGTTCATTCCTGCGTAGCGTGTTGGTACGTTTATAAGCTGTTTAAGATTTAATGCTTGAAACTGGTCCTGGAGGATAATTTCGTACGGTGTTATTACGCTGTGAGTTGTAAATATAGGGTCAAGATATGTGTTACCCGCATTGAAATCTCCTAGTATAAGTATATTGTCCGGAGAAAGTGTATTTGCCCGCGCGAGACCTTCGTTAAATTTTTCAAGTAAGTCAGAGTATTGGGACGATGACAAGTTAGGGGGTACATAAATTGAACACACTATGAGTGTAATATCTTTAATTTTGATAAGGCACCATATCCATTCTACTCCATCAATTTCGAGATCAGGAAGTCTTCTAACTGCAATATTGTTACGGACGTAAATAGCGACACCCCCTCCATTTCTGTCTCTATGTCTTGTCAGTGGGTCATGAAAATTGTCGAGAGTGAAGAGAGAGGAGTGGACTTGGTCGTCAAGTTTAGTCTCAGACAGACAAATTATGTGAATGTCATTCAGTGAAGCGAAATGGGAAAGCTCGTCAAGTCGGCAGCGAGATGTGATGGAGTTAATGTTGACATGTGCTATAGTGATACAATTAGTGTTGTCTCTTCTAGATAAGCTGGATGATGACAGGTGCGTTGAGGATGCAGCTGACCCAACCGAAGCCGACCGGCGCCCGGAGTCTGCGGAAAACGAAATAGTGCTCGTCAGACGTTGGCAGCGCAGCAGTGGGTGTTTAATTATGAAATGAAAATGGTTGCGTTCTTAAAGGTTCACTAAGCCTGTGTACAACCAAGGGACGGAACAAAACATACATACTAAAATGAAATGAAACAATGAGCCAACTAAACCGAAAAGGAGATGCGTGCTCAATATCAATAAGTACATCCAACACTGGCTTACAAGTAAGACCGCCAGTAGCATACATTAAACAGTAGTTGAGCACTCCAAAAATAGATAACTTGATAAACAGAACGCAACCAAAATAAATGAGATCAAATGGTAAATAACACTATCTAATTGAATGATACGCGACAAGTTAAATGAACTGAGACATCAACCATAACATCACAGAACACATCAGACACAACGTCAAAGGCAAAGCGTCGGCCCGCAGCGGACGGCCGCCCGGTCCACACATACCAGCGTGGCAGTCAGCCGGCGGCCGCGGCCACAGGAGACGACAGCTCACAGCCGGCGGCGACGGGTGACGACAGTTCAGAGCCGGTGGCGACGGGTGACGACAGCTCGCAGTAGACGGCGGCCCAGGTCCGACACACACCAGCGGGGCAGCCAGCCGGCGGCCAACGCTACGGGAGACGACAGGTCACAGCCGGCGGCGACGGGTGACGACAGCTCCAGCAGACGGCGGCCCAGGTCCGACACACACCAGCGGGGCAGCCAGCCGGCGGCCAACGCCACGGGAGATGACAGCTCACAGACGGCGGCGACGGGTGGCGACATCACCAGCAGACGGCGGCCCAGGAGACGACACACACCAGCGGGGCAGCCAGCCGGCGGAGACGGCTACAGGAGACGACGACTCACATCCGGCGGCGACGGGTGACGACAACGCCAGCAGACGGCGGCCCAGGTCCGACACACACCAGCGGGGCAGCCAGCCGGCGGAGACGGCTTCAGGAGACGACGACTCACATCCGGCGGCGACGGGTGACGACAACGCCAGCAGACGGCGGCCCAGGTCCGACGCACACCAGCGGGGCAGCCGGTCGGCGGCCAACGCTACGGGAGACGACAGGTCACAGACGGCGGCGACGGGTGACGACAGCTCCAGCAGACGGCGGCCAAGGTCCGACACACACCAGCGGGGCAGTCCGCCGGCGGCCAACGCTACGGGAGACGACAGGTCACAGCCGGCGGCGACGGGTGACGACAGCTCCAGCAGACGGCGGCCAAGGTCCGACACACACCAGCGGGGCAGTCAGCCGGCGGCCCCGGCCACGGGAGACGACGACGTACAGCCGGCGGCGACGGGCGACGACAGCTCACAGCCAGCGGCGACGGGTGACAACAGCTCGCAGTAGACGGCGGCCCAGGTCCGATTCTCCCCAGCGGGGCAGCCAGCCGGCGGCCACGGCCACAGGAGACGACAGCTCACAGCCCGCGGCGACGGGTGACAACAGCTCGCAGTAGACGGCGGCCCAGGTCCGACACACACTAGCGGGGCAGCTAGTCGGCGGCCACGGCTACAGGAGACGACGACTCACAGCCGGCGGCGACGGGTGACGACAGCTCAGAGCCGGCGGCGACGGGTGACGTTGGACCGGAACATTCAGCCGGAGATCACGGCACGACAGCTCGGCATGACGGCCCGCCCGACATACCACCAGGGCAGCATGACAGGCACCGCCTACTGGAACTGATCGAGGTCGCACTTCGAGCTCAGACGCACCGTCGCAGACTGCTGCGATTTTTTTACCTTGAGCACGCACCCGTCCGACCACGCAGCCCACAGCTTCCCCGCCCTCTTCAGCTGTCGAGCTAAGTACATGATCTCTTGGTTTTTCTTCGTCAGGTTTTCTTGTACGAATACTTCCTTCATAGAGCCCTCGGTCAGGCTGGAGCCACGCGGCGGCTTAGCACTCTTGAGCTCCTTACGCCCGAACCAAACGGCTTCCCTCTTGAGGTACGACACGTACTTGACTATAAACGTGCGTGGAGGAGCGGAAGCCCGACCTTGAGTGGTCGCTCTTGGTTTGCCGATACGATGAGCTCTGTCGATGTCCCCTCTGTCAATCTTCACATTTGCCATCTTGGCTAGATCGATCGCCAGCTGAACTGTGTTTTCGTCTTTGTCTTTTGGAACGCCTGTGAAGTTCAGGCAATTCCGACGTGAGTATTGTTCAAGCTCGGCAAGTCTGTCGTTCTGCTCGCCGATCAGGGTTTTTTGGGCTGCGACTTCTTCCTTCAGGTCCCGGATTTCTTTCTCCTTCTCCTCCACTCCAAAGACGCCTCGCAACATCGCTACTACCTCTTGATCGCCGAGCATGGCGAGTAGACTTGCCTTCATGTCGGTCAAGTCAGGCATGCTTGGTAACTTTGGCGGTCACAAAACACCCACTGCTGCGCCACTGACTAGTCCGCACACACTCTCACTCTGCCTCTGTGGGTGCACTAGCACCTGTCACCGGCCACACAAACAACCCGTTGGGTTACGAGGTCACCGGTGGGCGGAGCGGGGCCGGGCACGTCCGACCTCTGGACCGGTCACTGGCCAACTGTGAGAGAGAAGTACACTGCTGAAATATACTGCTGAGAGAAGTACACTGCTTAAATATACTGCTGAGAGAGAAGTACACTGCTGAAATATACTGCTGAGTGCGAAGTACACTGCTGAAATATACTGCTGAGTGCGAAGTACACTGCTGAAATATACTGCTGAGTGAGAAGTACACTGCTAAAATATACTGCTGAGAGAGAAATACACTGCTGAAATATACTGCTGAGTGAGAAGTACACTGCTGAAATATACTGCTGGGAGATAGGTAAATATACTGCTGAAATATACTGCTGAGAGAGAAGTACACTGCTAAAATATACTGCTGAGAGAGAAATACACTGTTGAAATATACTTCTGATAGAGAAGTGCACTGCTGAAATATACTGCTGAGTGAGAAGTACACTGCTGTAATATACTGCTGAGTGAGAAGTACACTGCTGAAATATACTGCTGAGAGAAGTACACTGCTGAAATATACTGTTGAGAGAGAAGTACACTGCTGAAATATACTGCTGAGTGAGAAGTACACTGCTGAAATATACTGCTGAGTGCGAAGTACACTGCTGAAATATACTGCTGAGTGAGAAGTACACTGCTGAAATATACTGCTGAGAGAGAAGTACACTGCTGAAATATACTTCTGGGATATAAGTACACTGCTGAGAGAGAAGTACACTGCTGAAATATACTGCTGAGAGAAGTACACTGCTGAAATATACTGCTGAGAGAGAAGTACACTGCTGAAATATACTGCTGAGTGCGAAGTACACTGCTGAAATATACTGCTGAGTGCGAAGTACACTGCTGAAATATACTGCTGAGTGAGAAGTACACTGCTAAAATATACTGCTGAGAGAGAAATACACTGCTGAAATATACTGCTGAGTGAGAAGTACACTGCTGAAATATACTGCTGGGAGATAGGTAAATATACTGCTGAAATATACTGCTGAGTGCGAAGTACATTGCTGAAATATACTGCTGAGAGAGAAGTACACTGCTAAAATATACTGCTGAGAGAGAAATACACTGCTGAAATATACTTCTGATAGAGAAGTACACTGCTGAAATATACTGCTGAGTGAGAAGTACACTGCTGTAATATACTGCTGAGTGAGAAGTACACTGCTGAAATATACTGCTGAGAGAAGTACACTGCTGAAATATACTGTTGAGAGAGAAGTACACTGCTGAAATATACTGCAGAGTGCGAAGTACACTGCTGAAATATACTGCTGAGTGAGAAGTACACTGCTGAAATACACTGCTGAGTGAGAAGTACACTGCTGAAATATACTGCTGAGTGAGAAATACACTGCTGAAATATACTGCTGAGAGAGAAGTACATTGCTGAAATATACTGCTGAGTGCGAAGTACACTGCCGAAATACACTGCTGAGTGAGAAGTACACTGCTGAAATATACTGATGAGTGAGAAGTACACTGCTGAAATATACTGCTGGGAGATAGGTAAATATACTGCTGAGAGAGAAGTACACTGCTGAAATATATTGCAGAGAGAAGTGCACTGCTGAGTGAGAAGTACACTGCTGAAATATACTGTGTAGAGAAGTACACTGATGAGTGAGAAGTACACTGCTGAAATATACTGCTGAGAGAGAAGTACACTGCTGAAATATACTGCTGTATGAGAAGTACACTGCGGAAATATACTGCTGAGTGCGAAGTACACTGCTGAGAGAGAAGTACACTGCTGAAATGCACTGCTGAGAGAGAAGTACACTGCTTAAATATACTGCTGAGAGAGAAGTACACTGCTGAAATGTACTGCTGAGAGACAAGTGCACTGCTGAAATATACTGCTGAGTGCGAAGTACACTGCTGAAATATGCTGCTGGGAGAGAAGTAAACCGCTGAAATGTACTGCTGAGAGAAGTACACTACCACTGAACTGATGTACTGCTGAAATGTTCCGTTGGCGGGATACGCGGAACTTACGCGGGACTTACGCGGAACTTCAGTGAATGGCAGGAACAGGAAACACGGAGATGGACTGAAATGGACGGAGATGGACTGAAATGGACGGAAAGGACTGAAATGGACGGAGAGGACTGAAATGGACGGAGAGGACTGAAATGGACGGAGAGGACTGAAATGGACGGAGAGGACTGAAATGGACGGAGATAGACTGAAATGGACGGAGATGGACTGGAATGAACGGAGAGGACTGAAATGGACGGAGATAGACTGAAATGGCCGGAGAGGACTGAAATGGATGGAGATGTACTGGAATGGACGGAGAGGACTGAAATGGACGGAGAGGACTGAAATGGACGGAGAGGACTGAAATGGCCGGGGAGGACTGGAATGGACGGAGAGGACTGGAATGGACGGAGATAGACTGAAATGGACGGAGAGGACTGGAATGAACGGAGAGGACTGAAATGGACGGAGATAGACTGAAATGGACGGAGATAGACTGCAATGGCCGGAGAGGACTGGAATGAACGGAGAGGACTGAAATGGACGGAGAGGACTGAAATGGACTGAGATGGACTGAAATGGATGGAGAGGACTGAAATGGACGGATAGGACTGAAATGGACGGAGAGGACTGAAATGAACGGAGAGGACTGAAATGGACGGAGAGGACTGAAATGGACGGAGATAGACTGAAATGGACGGAGATGGACTGGAATGGACTGAAATGGACGGAGAGGACTGAAATGGACTGATATAGACGGAGAGGAATGGATTGGAATGGACGTAGAGGACGGAGATGGACTGGAATGGCCGGAGAGGACTGAAATGGACGGAGAGGACTGAAATGGACTGAGATGGACTGACATAGACGGAGATAGACTGAAATGGACGGAGAGGACTGGAATGGACGGAGAGGACTGGAATGGACGGAGAGGACTGGAATGGACGGAGAGGACTGAAATGGACGGAGATAGACTGAAATGGACGGAGAGGACTGGAATGGACGGAGAGGACTGAATTGGACGGAGATGACTGAAATGGACGGAGATAGACTGAAATGGACGGAGATAGACTGAAATGGACGGATATGGACTGGAATGGACGGAGAGGACTGAAATGGACGGATATGGACTGAAATGGACGGAGATAGACTGAAATGGACGGAGATAGACTGAAATGGACGGAGATGGACTGAAATGGACGGAGAGGACTGACATGGACGGAGATGGACTGCAATGGACGGAGAGGACTGAAATGGACGGAGAGGACTGAAATGGACGGAGAGGACTGGAATGGACGGAGAGGACTGACATGGACGGAGAGGACTGAAATGGACGGAGAGGACTGGAAGTCGAATGGCAAAACAAGTGGAATGTCTTGATCTCACAAAGGAATAAAGCATACAGAAATGTTAAAAAGGCAGAAAGACGGAAGTGTAAAAACTAAGAGGCTGAGTCGAATGCAAAAGTCAAATGGAGGCAACAGGTAGGGTGGAGTGAGCCATCGTGACATTTTCGGGCTCGCTATTGAAGGTAACATTTACATTCACATGCATATTATATCAGTGTCGTACCCAGGATTTACTCCAGAAGGGGGCCATTTTTGCTCAGGGGGGCATAAAGTACCCCCACCAAAAAAATCAACGGATTTGGCCCACTATGTTTTAAAATGGCATATTTCACCATTTTTCTCTTAAAGGGAAATAATGACCTTTTGATTTTGTTAGCAACAATTTCTTAGGCTACCGTTATGGTTTTAAAATTATTTTATTTAAATTTAAGAATTAAATAAAGTTATTCCCAAATTCAAAGTTGTAAGTTTGGAAAAACTACAAAACAAGTACCTTGTGTACTTCATGAAGTACCTTGTGTACTTCATGAAGGTCATTGACAAATTCGTCCTTCCCTACCATTGTTCACATCGAGTGCGGCATTTTTGGAGGCTCTGTGACGTGTCCGATCAAACTGATCCGTGAAGCATCCGTGATGCATGACTGACTATCAGTATAGGTCATGAATAACAACAACATGCAAACTATACCAACTCGAATGAAATAAGGGCGGAATTATTTGAACCCCAGGAAAGCAAGTATTCGCAAAGCACTCGGCACTGCGCCACACAGGTACGTAGCCAAGGGGAGGGCGGCGGGGGCGCCCCCCCCCCCCCCCCCCCCTAGAGGCCTGAAGGGCCCTTTTTGGCGCGCGAGGACCCTTTTCGGCGCGCGCAGCGCGCCGAAAAGGGCCGACGAGACCGCGCGAAGCGCGGTATCATAGGCTCTTTACTACACGAAGCGTGCTCTTTAGAGAGTTTAGCGGACTTCAGAGGCCCTTCAGGGCCACCAGGGCCCTCTCTGAAAGACCAGAGGGCCCCTTGGACGTTCAAAAGAGCCCTGTGCATGTCAGAGGAGCCCCTGGCAAGACCGAAAGGGCTCCCTGAGCACGTCGAATGGGCCCCTGAACACGTCGAATGGGCCCCTAGCCAGCACAGAGGGGCCTTGGGCAGGTTGAGAGGCTCCTGAGCATGTCTACAGGGTGACAAAGCGGCCAGCGCAGTCCTTTGCCAGGTCATAAGGGCCCCTGAGCAGGTTGGAGGGCCCCTGCACAGACCAGAGGGCCCCTGGGAAAGTAAGAGGGTCCCTGTGCAGGTCAGAGGGGCCCTAACCAGACCGAAAGGGCCCTTAGGTGGGCCAGAAGGGCCCCTGAACATGCCGAATGAGCCCCTAGCCAGCAGGTAGGGGCCCCAGGGCAGGTCGGAGGGCCCTCTGAGCATGTCGCAAGGCGACAAAGCAGCCAGCGCAGTACCTTGCTAGGTCGGAACCCTTAGAAGGTTAACTAACCCTTAGAAGGTTAAAGGGCCCCTGGAGAGACCAGAGGGCCCCTGAAAAGTTAAAAGGGCCCTGCGCAGATCGGAGGGGCCCCTGATCAGACCGAAAGGACCCCTGGGTGGGTAATAAGGGCCCCTGAACATGCCGAAGTGGCCCCTGGCCAGCACGGAGGGGTTCCAGGGCAGGTCGGAGGGCCCCTTGAGCATGTCAGCAAGGGCGACAAAGCAGCCAGCGCAGGCCGACCAGAAGAGTCGCTGGGCCGATCGGAGGGGCTCCTGGGCAAGTCAGAGGAGCCCCTGGCTAGACCGAAAGGGTCCCTGGGCCGTTCGGAAGGCCCCTTGAACATGCCGGATGAGTTCCTAGCCAGACTGGAGGGGCCCCTGGGCAGGTCTGAGGGAGGCCTCTGAGCAGGAGCGGCGAATTGCGGGGGCAGGGTACCCAAAATTCCCCCCCAGTCGAAAATCCTGGGGGCAAAGGGTAGTTTTGCCCCCCAGATTTTAGCCTGCTCAAACTGGGGCACATGACCCTTCCCCTCCCCAGGATTTTCATTTCAGGGGGATGTTGGGTACCCTGCGCCCCGCAATCCGCCGCCCCTGCCCCTGGCCATGTCGGCAGGGCGACAAAGCAGCCAGTGCAGTCCCTGGCCAGGTCGGAAGGTCCTCTGAACAGGCCGAATGGGCCCCTTGACACACAAAGGGGCTTCTTGGAAGGTCAGAGGAGTCTCTGGTGAGACCGGAAGGATCAAAGCACGTAGAGATCGCAGATGAAGATTAAATACAAAGAGGACTTACTCCACAATACAAATATTAAAAGCGGAGCTTTCGCATATATTGTAACACCTTAAACAGGGTGCTACAATATACCCGAAAGATCCGATTTTATTTTTTCGTGTAGAGTAAGCCCTCTTTGTATTATATATATATATATATATATATATATATATATATATATATATATATATATATATATATATATATATATATATATATATATATATATATATATATATATATATATATATATATATATATATATATATATTATATATATATATATATATATATATATATATATATATATATATATATATATATATATATATATATATATATATATATATATATATATATATATATATATATATATATATATATATATATATATATATATATATATATATTTATATATATATATATATATATATATATATATATATATATATATATATATATATATATATATATATATATATATATATATATATATATATATATATATATATATATATATATATATTATATATATATATATATATATATATATATATATATATATATATATATATATATATATATATATATATATATATATATATATATATATATATATATATATATATATATATATATATATATATATATATATATATATATATATATATATATATTATATATATATATATATATATATATATATATATATATATAATATATATATATATATATATATATATATATATATATATATATATATATATATATATATATATATATATATATATATATATATATATATATATATATATATATATATATATATATATATATATATATATATATATATATATATATATATATATATATATATATATATATATATATATATATATATATATATATATATATATATATATATATATATATATATATATATATATATATATATATATATATATATATATATATATATATATATATATATATATATATATATATATATATATATATATATATATATATATATATATATATATATATATATATATATATATATATATATATATATATATATATATATATATATATATATATATATATATATATATATATATATATATATATATATATATATATATATATATATATATATATATATATATATATATATATATATATATATATATATATATATATATATATATATCTATATATATATCTATATCTATATCTATATCTATATCTATATCTATATCTATATCTATATCTATATCTATATCTATATCTATATCTATATCTATATCTATATCTATATCTATATCTATATCTATATCTATATCTATATCTATATCTATATCTATATCTATATCTATATCTATATCTATATCTATATCTATATCTATATCTATATCTTATCTATATCTATATCTATATCTATATCTATATCTATATCTATATCTATATCTATATCTATATCTATATCTATATCTATATCTATATCTATATCTATATCTATATCTATATCTATATCTATATCTATATCTATATCTATATCTATATCTATATCTATATCTATACTATATCTATATCTATATCTATATCTATATCTATATCTATATCTATATCTATATCTATATCTATATCTATATCTATATCTATATCTATATCTATATCTATATCTATATCTATATCTATATCTATATCTATATCTATATCTATATCTATATCTATATCTATATCTATATCTATATCTATATCTATATCTATATCTATATCTATATCTATATCTATATCTATATCTATATCTATATCTATATCTATATCTATATCTATATCTATATCTATATCTATATCTATATCTATATCTATATCTATATCTATATCTATATCTATATCTATATCTATATCTATATCTATATCTATATCTATATCTATATCTATATCTATATCTATATCTATATCTATATCTATATCTATATCTATATCTATATCTATATCTATATCTATATCTATATCTATATCTATATCTATATCTATATCTATATCTATATCTATATCTATATCTATATCTATATCTATATCTATATCTATATCTATATCTATATCTATATCTATATCTATATCTATATCTATATCTATATCTATATCTATATCTATATCTATATCTATATCTATATCTATATCTATATCTATATCTCTATCTATCTCTATCTCTATCTCTATCTCTATCTCTATCTCTATCTCTATCTCTATCTCTATCTCTATCTCTCTATCTCTATCTCTATCTCTATCTCTATCTCTATCTCTATCTCTATCTCTCTATCTCTCTATCTCTCTATCTCTCTATCTCTATCTCTCTATCTCTCTATCTCTCTATCTCTCTATCTCTCTATCTCTCTATCTCTCTATCTCTCTATCTCTCTATTTCTCTATCTCTCTATCTCTCTATCTCTCTATCTCTCTATCTCTCTATCTCTCTATCTCTCTATCTCTCTATCTCTCTATCTCTCTATCTCTCTATCTCTCTATCTCTCTATCTCTCTATCTCTCTATCTCTCTATCTCTCTATCTCTCTATCTCTCTATCTCTCTATCTCTCTATCTCTCTATCTCTCTATCTCTCTATCTCTCTATCTCTCTATCTCTCTATCTCTCTATCTCTCTATCTCTCTATCTCTCTATCTCTCTATCTCTCTATCTCTCTATCTCTCTATCTCTCTATCTCTCTATCTCTCTATCTCTCTATCTCTCTATCTCTCTATCTCTATCTCTCTATCTCTCTATCTCTCTATCTCTCTATCTCTCTATCTCTCTATCTCTCTATCTCTCTATCTCTCTATCTCTCTATCTCTCTATCTCTCTATCTCTCTATCTCTCTATCTCTCTATCTCTCTATCTCTCTATCTCTCTATCTCTCTATCTCTCTATCTCTCTATCTCTCTATCTCTCTATCTCTCTATCTCTCTATCTCTCTATCTCTCTATCTCTCTATCTCTCTATCTCTCTATCTCTCTATCTCTCTATCTCTCTATCTCTCTATCTCTCTATCTCTCTATCTCTCTATCTCTCTATCTCTCTATCTCTCTATCTCTCTATCTCTCTATCTCTCTATCTCTCTATCTCTCTATCTCTCTATCTCTCTATCTCTCTATCTCTCTATCTCTCTATCTCTCTATCTCTCTATCTCTCTATCTCTCTATCTCTCTATCTCTCTATCTCTCTATCTCTCTATCTCTCTATCTCTCTATCTCTCTATCTCTCTATCTCTCTATCTCTCTATCTCTCTATCTCTCTATCTCTCTATCTCTCTATCTCTCTATCTCTCTATCTCTCTATCTCTCTATCTCTCTATCTCTCTATCTCTCTATCTCTCTATCTCTCTATCTCTCTATCTCTCTATCTCTCTATCTCTCTATCTCTCTATCTCTCTATCTCTCTATCTCTCTATCTCTCTATCTCTCTATCTCTCTATCTCTCTATCTCTCTATCTCTCTATCTCTCTATCTCTCTATCTCTCTATCTCTCTATCTCTCTATCTCTCTATCTCTCTATCTCTCTATCTCTCTATCTCTCTATCTCTCTATCTCTCTATCTCTCTATCTCTCTATCTCTCTATCTCTCTATCTCTCTATCTCTCTATCTCTCTATCTCTCTATCTCTCTATCTCTCTATCTCTCTATCTCTCTATCTCTCTATCTCTCTATCTCTCTATCTCTCTATCTCTCTATCTCTCTATCTCTCTATCTCTCTATCTCTCTATCTCTCTATCTCTCTATCTCTCTATCTCTCTATCTCTCTATCTCTCTATCTCTCTATCTCTCTATCTCTCTATCTCTCTATCTCTCTATCTCTCTATCTCTCTATCTCTCTATCTCTCTATCTCTCTATCTCTCTATCTCTCTATCTCTCTATCTCTCTATCTCTCTATCTCTCTATCTCTCTATCTCTCTATCTCTCTATCTCTCTATCTCTCTATCTCTCTATCTCTCTATCTCTCTATCTCTCTATCTCTCTATCTCTCTATCTCTCTATCTCTCTATCTCTCTATCTCTCTATCTCTCTATCTCTCTATCTCTCTATCTCTCTATCTCTCTATCTCTCTATCTCTCTATCTCTCTATCTCTCTATCTCTCTATCTCTCTATCTCTCTATCTCTCTATCTCTCTATCTCTCTATCTCTCTATCTCTCTATCTCTCTATCTCTCTATCTCTCTATCTCTCTATCTCTCTATCTCTCTATCTCTCTATCTCTCTATCTCTCTATCTCTCTATCTCTCTATCTCTCTATCTCTCTATCTCTCTATCTCTCTATCTCTCTATCTCTCTATCTCTCTATCTCTCTATCTCTCTATCTCTCTATCTCTCTATCTCTCTATCTCTCTATCTCTCTATCTCTCTATCTCTCTATCTCTCTATCTCTCTATCTCTCTATCTCTCTATCTCTCTATCTCTCTATCTCTCTATCTCTCTATCTCTCTATCTCTCTATCTCTCTATCTCTCTATCTCTCTATCTCTCTATCTCTCTATCTCTCTATCTCTCTATCTCTCTATCTCTCTATCTCTCTATCTCTCTATCTCTCTATCTCTCTATCTCTCTATCTCTCTATCTCTCTATCTCTCTATCTCTCTATCTCTCTATCTCTCTATCTCTCTATCTCTCTATCTCTCTATCTCTCTATCTCTCTATCTCTCTATCTCTCTATCTCTCTATCTCTCTATCTCTCTATCTCTCTATCTCTCTATCTCTCTATCTCTCTATCTCTCTATCTCTCTATCTCTCTATCTCTCTATCTCTCTATCTCTCTATCTCTCTATCTCTCTATCTCTCTATCTCTCTATCTCTATCTCTCTATCTCTCTATCTCTCTATCTCTCTATCTCTATCTCTATCTCTATCTCTATCTCTCTCTATCTCTATCTCTATCTCTATCTCTATCTCTATCTCTTCTCTATCTCTATCTCTATCTCTATCTCTATCTCTATCTCTATCTCTATCTCTATCTCTATCTCTATCTCTATCTCTATCTCTATCTCTATCTCTATCTCTATCTCTATCTCTATCTCTATCTCTATCTCTATCTCTATCTCTATCTCTATCTCTATCTCATCTCTATCTCTATCTCTATCTCTATCTCTATCTCTATCTCTATCTCTATCTCTATCTCTATCTCTATCTCTATCTCTATCTCTATCTCTATCTCTATCTCTATCTCTATCTCTATCTCTATCACTATCTCTATCTCTATCTCTATCTCTATCTCTATCTCTATCTCTATCTCTATCTCTATCTCTATCTCTATCTCTATCTCTATCTCTATCTCTATCTCTATCTCTATCTCTATCTCTATCTCTATCTCTATCTCTATCTCTATCTCTATCTCTATCTCTATCTCTATCTCTATCTCTATCTCTATCTCTATCTCTATCTCTATCTCTATCTCTATCTCTATCTCTATCTCTACTCTTCTCTCTATCTCTATCTCTATCTCTATCTCTATCTCTATCTCTATCTCTATCTCTATCTCTATCTCTATCTCTATCTCTATCTCTATCTCTATCTCTATCTCTATCTCTATCTCTATCTCTATCTCTATCTCTATCTCTATCTCTATCTCTATCTCTATCTCTATCTCTATCTCTATCTCTATCTCTATCTCTATCTCTATCTCTATCTCTATCTCTATCTCTATCTCTATCTCTATCTCTATCTATCTCTCTATCTCTCTATCTCTCTATCTCTCTATCTCTATCTCTATCTCTCTATCTCTCTATCTCTCTATCTCTCTATCTCTCTATCTCTCTATCTCTCTATCTCTCTATCTCTCTATCTCTCTATCTCTCTATCTCTCTATCTCTCATCTCTCTATCTCTCTATCTCTCTATCTCTATCTCTCTATCTCTCTATCTCTCTATCTCTCTATCTCTCTATCTCTCTATCTCTCTATCTCTATCTCTCTATCTCTCTATCTCTCTATCTCTCAATCTCTCTATCTCTCTATCTCTCTATCTCTCTATCTCTCTATCTCTCTATCTCTCTATCTCTCTATCTCTCTATCTCTCTATCTCTCTATCTCTCTATCTCTCTATCTCTCTATCTCTCTATCTCTCTATCTCTCTATCTCTCTATCTCTCTATCTCTCTATCTCTCTATCTCTCTATCTCTCTATCTCTCTATCTCTCTATCTCTCTATCTCTCTATCTCTCTATCTCTCTATCTCTCTATCTCTCTATCTCTCTATCTCTCTATCTCTCTATCTCTCTATCTCTCTATCTCTCTATCTCTCTATCTCTCTATCTCTCTATCTCTCTATCTCTCTATCTCTCTATCTCTCTATCTCTCTATCTCTCTATCTCTCTACTCTATCTCTCTATCTCTCTATCTCTCTATCTCTCTATCTCTCTATCTCTCTATCTCTCTATCTCTCTATCTCTCTATCTCTCTATCTCTCTATCTCTCTATCTCTCTATCTCTCTATCTCTCTATCTCTCTATCTCTCTATCTCTCTATCTCTCTATCTCTCTATCTCTCTATCTCTCTATCTCTATCTCTCTATCTCTCTATCTCTCTATCTCTCTATCTCTCTATCTCTCTATCTCTCTATCTCTCTATCTCTCTATCTCTCTATCTCTCTATCTCTCTATCTCTCTATCTCTCTATCTCTCTATCTCTCTATCTCTCTATCTCTCTATCTCTCTATCTCTCTATCTCTCTATCTCTCTATCTCTCTATCTCTCTATCTCTCTATCTCTCTATCTCTCTATCTCTCTATCTCTCTATCTCTCTATCTCTCTATCTCTCTATCTCTCTATCTCTCTATCTCTCTATCTCTCTATCTCTCTATCTCTCTATCTCTCTATCTCTCTATCTCTCTATCTCTATCTCTCTATCTCTCTATCTCTCTATCTCTCTATCTCTCTATCTCTCTATCTCTCTATCTCTCTATCTCTCTATCTCTCTATCTCTCTATCTCTCTATCTCTCTATCTCTCTATCTCTCTATCTCTCTATCTCTCTATCTCTCTATCTCTCTATCTCTCTATCTCTCTATCTCTCTATCTCTCTATCTCTCTATCTCTCTATCTCTCTATCTCTCTATCTCTCTATCTCTCTATCTCTCTATCTCTCTATCTCTCTATCTCTCTATCTCTCTATCTCTCTATCTCTCTATCTCTCTATCTCTCTATCTCTCTATCTCTCTATCTCTCTATCTCTCTATCTCTCTATCTCTCTATCTCACTATCTCTCTATCTCTCTATCTCTCTATCTCTCTATCTCTCTATCTCTCTATCTCTCTATCTCTCTATCTCTCTATCTCTCTATCTCTCTATCTCTCTATCTCTCTATCTCTCTATCTCTCTATCTCTCTATCTCTCTATCTCTCTATCTCTCTATCTCTCTATCTCTCTATCTCTCTATCTCTCTATCTCTCTATCTCTCTATCTCTCTATCTCTCTATCTCTCTATCTCTCTATCTCTCTATCTCTCTATCTCTCTATCTCTCTATCTCTCTATCTCTCTATCTCTCTATCTCTCTATCTCTCTATCTCTCTATCTCTCTATCTCTCTATCTCTCTATCTCTCTATCTCTCTATCTCTCTATCTCTCTATCTCTCTATCTCTCTATCTCTCTATCTCTCTATCTCTCTATCTCTCTATCTCTCTATCTCTCTATCTCTCTATCTCTCTATCTCTCTATCTCTCTATCTCTATCTCTCTATCTCTCTATCTCTCTATCTCTCTATCTCTCTATCTCTCTATCTCTCTATCTCTCTATCTCTCTATCTCTCTATCTCTCTATCTCTCTACTCTCTATCTCTCTATCTCTCTATCTCTCTATCTCTCTATCTCTCTATCTCTCTATCTCTCTATCTCTCTATCTCTCTATCTCTCTATCTCTCTATCTCTCTATCTCTCTATCTCTCTATCTCTCTATCTCTCTATCTCTCTATCTCTCTATCTCTCTATCTCTCTATCTCTCTATCTCTCTATCTCTCTATCTCTCTATCTCTCTATCTCTCTATCTCTCTATCTCTCTATCTCTCTATCTCTCTATCTCTCTATCTCTCTATCTCTCTATCTCTCTATCTCTCTATCTCTCTATCTCCTATCTCTATCTCTCTATCTCTCTATCTCTCTATCTCTCTATCTCTCTATCTCTCTATCTCTCTATCTCTCTATCTCTCTATCTCTCTATCTCTCTATCTCTCTATCTCTCTATCTCTCTATCTCTCTATCTCTCTATCTCTCTATCTCTCTATCTCTCTATCTCTCTATCTCTCTATCTCTCTATCTCCTCTATCTCTCTATCTCTCTATCTCTCTATCTCTCTATCTCTCTATCTCTCTATCTCTCTATCTCTCTATCTCTCTATCTCTCTATCTCTCTATCTCTCTATCTCTCTATCTCTCTATCTCTCTATCTCTCTATCTCTCTATCTCTCTATCTCTCTATCTCTCTATCTCTCTATCTCTCTATCTCTCTATCTCTCTATCTCTCTATCTCTCTATCTCTCTATCTCTCTATCTCTCTATCTCTCTATCTCTCTATCTCTCTATCTCTCTATCTCTCTATCTCTCTATCTCTCTATCTCTCTATCTCTCTATCTCTCTATCTCTCTATCTCTCTATCTCTCTATCTCTCTATCTCTCTATCTCTCTATCTCTCTATCTTCTATCTCTCTATCTCTCTATCTCTCTATCTCTCTATCTCTCTATCTCTCTATCTCTCTATCTCTCTATCTCTCTATCTCTCTATCTCTCTATCTCTCTATCTCTCTATCTCTCTATCTCTCTATCTCTCTATCTCTCTATCTCTCTATCTCTCTATCTCTCTATCTCTCTATCTCTCTATCTCTCTATCTCTCTATCTCTCTATCTCTCTATCTCTCTATCTCTCTATCTCTCTATCTCTCTATCTCTCTATCTCTCTATCTCTCTATCTCTCTATCTCTCTATCTCTCTATCTCTCTATCTCTCTATCTCTCTATCTCTCTATCTCTCTATCTCTCTATCTCTCTATCTCTCTATCTCTCTATCTCTCTATCTCTCTATCTCTCTATCTCTCTATCTCTCTATCTCTCTATCTCTCTATCTCTCTATCTCTCTATCTCTCTATCTCTCTATCTCTCTATCTCTCTATCTCTCTATCTCTCTATCTCTCTATCTCTCTATCTCTCTATCTCTCTATCTCTCTATCTCTCTATCTCTCTATCTCTCTATCTCTCTATCTCTCTATCTCTCTATCTCTCTATCTCTCTATCTCTCTATCTCTCTATCTCTCTATCTCTCTATCTCTCTATCTCTCTATCTCTCTATCTCTCTATCTCTCTATCTCTCTATCTCTCTATCTCTCTATCTCTCTATCTCTCTATCTCTCTATCTCTCTATCTCTCTATCTCTCTATCTCTCTATCTCTCTATCTCTCTATCTCTCTATCTCTCTATCTCTCTATCTCTCTATCTCTCTATCTCTCTATCTCTCTATCTCTCTATCTCTCTATCTCTCTATCTCTCTATCTCTCTATCTCTCTATCTCTCTATCTCTCTATCTCTCTATCTCTCTATCTCTCTATCTCTCTATCTCTCTATCTCTCTATCTCTCTATCTCTCTATCTCTCTATCTCTCTATCTCTCTATCTCTCTATCTCTCTATCTCTCTATCTCTCTATCTCTCTATCTCTCTATCTCTCTATCTCTCTATCTCTCTATCTCTCTATCTCTCTATCTCTCTATCTCTCTATCTCTCTATCTCTCTATCTCTCTATCTCTCTATCTCTCTATCTCTCTATCTCTCTATCTCTCTATCTCTCTATCTCTCTATCTCTCTATCTCTCTATCTCTCTATCTCTCTATCTCTCTATCTCTCTATCTCTCTATCTCTCTATCTCTCTATCTCTCTATCTCTCTATCTCTCTATCTCTCTATCTCTCTATCTCTCTATCTCTCTATCTCTCTATCTCTCTATCTCTCTATCTCTCTATCTCTCTATCTCTCTATCTCTCTATCTCTCTATCTCTCTATCTCTCTATCTCTCTATCTCTCTATCTCTCTATCTCTCTATCTCTCTATCTCTCTATCTCTCTATCTCTCTATCTCTCTATCTCTCTATCTCTCTATCTCTCTATCTCTCTATCTCTCTATCTCTCTATCTCTCTATCTCTCTATCTCTCTATCTCTCTATCTCTCTATCTCTCTATCTCTCTATCTCTCTATCTCTCTATCTCTCTATCTCTCTATCTCTCTATCTCTCTATCTCTCTATCTCTCTATCTCTCTATCTCTCTATCTCTCTATCTCTCTATCTCTCTATCTCTCTATCTCTCTATCTCTCTATCTCTCTATCTCTCTATCTCTCTATCTCTCTATCTCTCTATCTCTCTATCTCTCTATCTCTCTATCTCTCTATCTCTCTATCTCTCTATCTCTCTACTCTCTATCTCTCTATCTCTCTATCTCTCTATCTCTCTATCTCTCTATCTCTCTATCTCTCTATCTCTCTATCTCTCTATCTCTCTATCTCTCTATCTCTCTATCTCTCTATCTCTCTATCTCTCTATCTCTCTATCTCTCTATCTCTCTATCTCTCTATCTCTCTATCTCTCTATCTCTCTATCTCTCTATCTCTCTATCTCTCTATCTCTCTATCTCTCTATCTCTCTATCTCTCTATCTCTCTATCTCTCTATCTCTCTATCTCTCTATCTCTCTATCTCTCTATCTCTCTATCTCTCTATCTCTCTATCTCTCTATCTCTCTATCTCTCTATCTCTCTATCTCTCTATCTCTCTATCTCTCTATCTCTCTATCTCTCTATCTCTCTATCTCTCTATCTCTCTATCTCTCTATCTCTCTATCTCTCTATCTCTCTATCTCTCTATCTCTCTATCTCTCTATCTCTCTATCTCTCTATCTCTCTATCTCTCTATCTCTCTATCTCTCTATCTCTCTATCTCTCTATCTCTCTATCTCTCTATCTCTCTATCTCTCTATCTCTCTATCTCTCTATCTCTCTATCTCTCTATCTCTCTATCTCTCTATCTCTCTATCTCTCTATCTCTCTATCTCTCTATCTCTCTATCTCTCTATCTCTCTATCTCTCTATCTCTCTATCTCTCTATCTCTCTATCTCTCTATCTCTCTATCTCTCTATCTCTCTATCTCTCTATCTCTCTATCTCTCTATCTCTCTATCTCTCTATCTCTCTATCTCTCTATCTCTCTATCTCTCTATCTCTCTATCTCTCTATCTCTCTATCTCTCTATCTCTCTATCTCTCTATCTCTCTATCTCTCTATCTCTCTATCTCTCTATCTCTCTATCTCTCTATCTCTCTATCTCTCTATCTCTCTATCTCTCTATCTCTCTATCTCTCTATCTCTCTATCTCTCTATCTCTCTATCTCTCTATCTCTCTATCTCTCTATCTCTCTATCTCTCTATCTCTCTATCTCTCTATCTCTCTATCTCTCTATCTCTCTATCTCTCTATCTCTATCTCTATCTCTATATCTATATCTATATCTATATCTATGTCTATGTCTATGTCTATGTCTATGTCTATGTCTATGTCTATGTCTATGTCTATGTCTATGCCTATGTCTATGTCTATGTCTATGTCTATGTCTATGTCTATGTCTATGTCTATGTCTATGTCTATGTCTATGTCTATGTCTATGTCTATGTCTATGTCTATGTCTATGTCTATGTCTATGTCTATGTCTATGTCTATGTCTATGTCTATGTCTATGTCTATGTCTATGTCTATGTCTATGTCTATGTCTATGTCTATGTCTATGTCTATGTCTATGTCTATGTCTATGTCTATGTCTATGTCTATGTCTATGTCTATGTCTATGTCTATGTCTATGTCTATGTCTATGTCTATGTCTATGTCTATGTCTATGTCTATGTCTATGTCTATGTCTATGTCTATGTCTATGTCTATGTCTATGTCTATGTCTATGTCTATGTCTATGTCTATGTCTATGTCTATGTCTATGTCTATGTCTATGTCTATGTCTATGTCTATGTCTATGTCTATGTATATGTCTATGTCTATGTCTATGTCTATGTCTATGTCTATGTCTATGTCTATGTCTATGTCTATGTCTATGTCTATGTCTATGTCTATGTCTATGTCTATGTCTATGTCTCTGTCTCTGTCTCTGTCTCTGTCTCTGTCTCTGTCTCTGTCTCTGTCTCTGTCTCTGTCTCTGTCTCTGTCTCTGTCTCTGTCTCTGTCTCTGTCTCTGTCTCTGTCTCTGTCTCTGTCTCTGTCTCTGTCTCTGTCTCTGTCTCTGTCTCTGTCTCTGTCTCTGTCTCTGTCTCTGTCTCTGTCTCTGTCTCTGTCTCTGTCTCTGTCTCTGTCTCTGTCTCTGTCTCTGTCTCTGTCTCTGTCTCTGTCTCTGTCTCTGTCTCTGTCTCTGTCTCTGTCTCTGTCTCTGTCTCTGTCTCTGTCTCTGTCTCTGTCTCTGTCTCTGTCTCTGTCTCTGTCTCTGTCTCTGTCTCTGTCTCTGTCTCTGTCTCTGTCTCTGTCTCTGTCTCTGTCTCTGTCTCTGTCTCTGTCTCTGTCTCTGTCTCTGTCTCTGTCTCTGTCTCTGTCTCTGTCTCTGTCTCTGTCTCTGTCTCTGTCTCTGTCTCTGTCTCTGTCTCTGTCTCTGTCTCTGTCTCTGTCTCTGTCTCTGTCTCTGTCTCTGTCTCTGTCTCTGTCTCTGTCTCTGTCTCTGTCTCTGTCTCTGTCTCTGTCTCTGTCTCTGTCTCTGTCTCTGTCTCTGTCTCTGTCTCTGTCTCTGTCTCTGTCTCTGTCTCTGTCTCTGTCTCTGTCTCTGTCTCTGTCTCTGTCTCTGTCTCTGTCTCTGTCTCTGTCTCTGTCTCTGTCTCTGTCTCTGTCTCTGTCTCTGTCTCTGTCTCTGTCTCTGTCTCTGTCTCTGTCTCTGTCTCTGTCTCTGTCTCTGTCTCTGTCTCTGTCTCTGTCTCTGTCTCTGTCTCTGTCTCTGTCTCTGTCTCTGTCTCTGTCTCTGTCTCTGTCTCTGTCTCTGTCTCTGTCTCTGTCTCTGTCTCTGTCTCTGTCTCTGTCTCTGTCTCTGTCTCTGTCTCTGTCTCTGTCTCTGTCTCTGTCTCTGTCTCTGTCTCTGTCTCTGTCTCTGTCTCTGTCTCTGTCTCTGTCTCTGTCTCTGTCTCTGTCTCTGTCTCTGTCTCTGTCTCTGTCTCTGTCTCTGTCTCTGTCTCTGTCTCTGTCTCTGTCTCTGTCTCTGTCTCTGTCTCTGTCTCTGTCTCTGTCTCTGTCTCTGTCTCTGTCTCTGTCTCTGTCTCTGTCTCTGTCTCTGTCTCTGTCTCTGTCTCTGTCTCTGTCTCTGTCTCTGTCTCTGTCTCTGTCTCTGTCTCTGTCTCTGTCTCTGTCTCTGTCTCTGTCTCTGTCTCTGTCTCTGTCTCTGTCTCTGTCTCTGTCTCTGTCTCTGTCTCTGTCTCTGTCTCTGTCTCTGTCTCTGTCTCTGTCTCTGTCTCTGTCTCTGTCTCTGTCTCTGTCTCTGTCTCTGTCTCTGTCTCTGTCTCTGTCTCTGTCTCTGTCTCTGTCTCTGTCTCTGTCTCTGTCTCTGTCTCTGTCTCTGTCTCTGTCTCTGTCTCTGTCTCTGTCTCTGTCTCTGTCTCTGTCTCTGTCTCTGTCTCTGTCTCTGTCTCTGTCTCTGTCTCTGTCTCTGTCTCTGTCTCTGTCTCTGTCTCTGTCTCTGTCTCTGTCTCTGTCTCTGTCTCTGTCTCTGTCTCTGTCTCTGTCTCTGTCTCTGTCTCTGTCTCTGTCTCTGTCTCTGTCTCTGTCTCTGTCTCTGTCTCTGTCTCTGTCTCTGTCTCTGTCTCTGTCTCTGTCTCTGTCTCTGTCTCTGTCTCTGTCTCTGTCTCTGTCTCTGTCTCTGTCTCTGTCTCTGTCTCTGTCTCTGTCTCTGTCTCTGTCTCTGTCTCTGTCTCTGTCTCTGTCTCTGTCTCTGTCTCTGTCTCTGTCTCTGTCTCTGTCTCTGTCTCTGTCTCTGTCTCTGTCTCTGTCTCTGTCTCTGTCTCTCTGTCTCTGTCTCTGTCTCTGTCTCTGTCTCTGTCTCTGTCTCTGTCTCTGTCTCTGTCTCTGTCTCTGTCTCTGTCTCTGTCTCTGTCTCTGTCTCTGTCTCTGTCTCTGTCTCTGTCTCTGTCTCTGTCTCTGTCTCTGTCTCTGTCTCTGTCTCTGTCTCTGTCTCTGTCTCTGTCTCTGTCTCTGTCTCTGTCTCTGTCTCTGTCTCTGTCTCTGTCTCTGTCTCTGTCTCTGTCTCTGTCTCTGTCTCTGTCTCTGTCTCTGTCTCTGTCTCTGTCTCTGTCTCTGTCTCTGTCTCTGTCTCTGTCTCTGTCTCTGTCTCTGTCTCTGTCTCTGTCTCTGTCTCTGTCTCTGTCTCTGTCTCTGTCTCTGTCTCTGTCTCTGTCTCTGTCTCTGTCTCTGTCTCTGTCTCTGTCTCTGTCTCTGTCTCTGTCTCTGTCTCTGTCTCTGTCTCTGTCTCTGTCTCTGTCTCTGTCTCTGTCTCTGTCTCTGTCTCTGTCTCTGTCTCTGTCTCTGTCTCTGTCTCTGTCTCTGTCTCTGTCTCTGTCTCTGTCTCTGTCCTCTGTCTCTGTCTCTGTCTCTGTCTCTGTCTCTGTCTCTGTCTCTGTCTCTGTCTCTGTCTCTGTCTCTGTCTCTGTCTCTGTCTCTGTCTCTGTCTCTGTCTCTGTCTCTGTCTCTGTCTCTGTCTCTGTCTCCTGTCTCCGTCTCCGTCTCCGTCTCCGTCTCCGTCTCCGTCTCCGTCTCCGTCTCCGTCTCCGTCTCCGTCTCCGTCTCGTCTCCGTCTCCGTCTCCGTCTCCGTCTCCGTCTCCGTCTCCGTCTCTCCGTCTCCGTCTCCGTCTCCGTCTCCGTCTCCGTCTCCGTCTCCGTCTCCGTCTCCGTCTCCGTCTCCGTCTCCGTCTCCGTCTCCGTCTCCGTCTCCGTCTCCGTCTCCGTCTCCGTCTCCGTCTCCGTCTCCGTCTCCGTCTCCGTCTCCGTCTCCGTCTCCGTCTCCGTCTCCCTATCTCTATCTCTATCTCTATCTCTA